>LOJH01014445.1:0-24133 GCA_001685095.1 Ellobius talpinus
TTGACATCCAGTTCTGCCAGCACCATTTGTTGAAGATGCTTTCTTTCTTCCATCTGTTAAGTTTTCATAAATTAAAACTTCAGCTTTGAAACATTTTGACTTCTGAAAGCGGCGTCCTAATTTATCGCCTCATCTCTGGCCTTTCACGTTTGTTGGGTATTTGCTGTTGTTTGAGATAGAGTCTTATGTAGCCCAGGCTGGCTCCACACTCCCTGTGTAGCTGGGGATGATCTTGAGCTTCTGATCCTCCTGGTTCCACCTCACAGAGCTGGGGTCACAGGCCTGCGCCATCCAATTTTAAGCCACATCGGGGATTAAACCCAGGCGCTTTGTGCATGCTGAGCTAGATCCCTAGCCCCTTTCTGATTTCTGACACTCACTAATATAACTCTTATTTTTACCTTCTTTTGAGATAAATCTTGCCATGTAGCTCAGGTTGGCCTGGAACTCACATTGCCTGCACTGGGGTCACAAATGTGTGCTACCACGCATAGATTTATTTTGCCTTTTAATTATAGCATAGAATTTTGATTCATTTAGCAGAAAATGACATGCATATAATAATACTCACATTTGCTTTAAAAATTTTTGCTTTGTTGGTGTAAATGTGACCACATTTTGTATAATCCTCATGCAATAAATTTTACTTTTGATACTTAGTAGCAATTAAACGTACTTTAAGTGAAAAATGAAGATTCTAGTAGCATAATTACCAGGTTTGTCAAAATGGAGACAAGAAAAACAAACAAACTGTATAAAATAAAGATACAGTAGCTCATAAATTATGTCACTTCCGTTATTCATCTAAGTTCAACATCTGTTAATGCAAAACCCTGACATTCACAATATTAATCAAATTGTCTTCAATATTTTGCCACCTTCTCATCATTTAAAATTAGCTCCGTACATATTTTTTAAACCACATATGAAGGAATACTTGTCAGGGTAAGAGTACTAAGGTGCTCTTACTTGACTGATGGTTAGTTTGATTGACAATGTTTAAACATCTAGGCAAATGGTACAAGAGGCTTAATTGCCCCAACCCCAATAAATGGAGACAGACTCCGCCTCTGTCCTTATGGAGTTTTTAGTCTACCAGCATGGGGACATAAATTGAACTGGGGTACAAGCAAAGGAGAGCTTCCTGGAGGAAGTTTTGGGCCAGCAACTGTAGGAAAGAAGGAGTCACTCAGGGAAAGGAATGGAAAGGGCTAACATAGTAAAGAGACATAAAATAAGTCCTAGGTAGAAGAAATGGCATAAGGTGGAATGGCAAAGTTTCCCCAGGAAGGGCCAGATAGGAAGTGTTTAGGGGTTTGTGGACCATGCAATGTTCATGTTCTCATCCCTCCTATTGTAACACAAAAGCAGTCACAACCAATACATAAGTAAGAGAGAGTGGCCGTGAGCCCTACAGAGGCAACAGGCCCTCAGGTCATAGTTTGCAGATGTCATGAGACGTGAGAGAAAGCCAGAGCTGAGAGAAAGTTTTCTTCAGGGGCTTATAATCAACAAATACAGCTGGCACGGAGGGGACACGTGAGGGCATGGAGGGATGAGCCTAAAGAGTGCAGAAGCGTGACTTCAAGGCACAATTTGTGGTGTGGAGTTGCAATCCCAGCAGATAAAGATGTTGAGGCTGGAGGACCACGAGTTCAAGACTAGCCTGGACAACTTAGTGAGCTCCTGTCTCAAAATAAGCAGTAGAGCTGGGAAGACAGTTCATTCAGTGAAGTTCCACCTTGCAAGTATGAGGGCCTGTAATCCATCCCCAGAACCTGCACCTTAAGAAAGATCTGCATGGTGGCCCTGGTTATAATCCTAGAGTTGAGGAGAAAGAGACAAACGGATCCCTGGAGCTCGCTGTCAATTGTCTGGTCTAATCAGTCAGTTCTAGACCTCTGAGAGATCCCCATCTCAAAAACAAAAAGTGGACAACACCCAAGAAAGAACACCTCAGGGTGTCTTCTGGACGGACACACACGCACACAATCTCACACACACACACACACACACACACACACTCATACGGGTAAGTAAGTAAACAGATAAGTAGATGATAAAAAGAAGGCTGGGGAAATGGCCCATTTGCCAGAGAGAGCCAGGGGGTTATTACTGCAGGCATCCTAACTAGGGCAGTAGAAGGCAGAGAGAAAAGTGGATGAGATAGAGAGCAAGCCAATGAGTGCAGGTGGTGAAGGGGGAGACAGAAGGGAGGTCAAGGTTGACTTCCAGGTTCATGGCTGCTAGAGTTTGGATGGTGGGAGGAGGAGGACTTAGGGAAATAGATTTAAGGTGAAGTTGAGCACATGGGTGGGATCTATTTTCCCACATGCTCTGTATAGTGCCTGCCTCACTCCCCTGGCTCTTTGTGCACAGAGACTATAGTCGGAAATATGCCTGGCAGGTCTATGAAAATACAATCTATAAATACTGAGCGAGTCAGAGGGACGGAGACATGCTGCGTTAAATACCTTTGCAATGACAATTCCCGGGAATGATTATTATTGACAGGTTTTTCTCTCACCTATTGGGACCATAGGCTTTAACTACTCGGGTTCCCTTTTATTCACAACTATTTTAACAACAGCACAAGGACCTGGTATCTGCTGGGTGACAATAGCCAACTTGGTCAGGAAAGACAGCTTCATCGAGGCAGTAAATCTGGTCACCCAGATGGATTGGCACTTCGGATGTCACGTGTCCCATTGTGTGCATGGTTTGCTACTGGCTCAGAGTTGGGGTGGGGGTCGGGTAGGAGTGAGGATAGGGCTGTGCCTACAGCCCCTCTCCCACTGCTGTATAGACCATACACCGTAGCCTGTGAAAACTGAAAGAGCCTTGGAGTAGGGCAGTGAAGGAGTGGGCTCGCTGAGCCCTCCTGACATACAGTCCCAGCAGGCTCGCTGTAAGCATTGCTCATTTATCAAGCCAGAACAAGGGTAGCGCAGCGTCACAGGAACAATTTAGAGATTCTCCAGGTGTGAATTTACGGGCCCGTGGCATTTGCCATCAATCAAACATACACTCCGTAGACTACCTGCCTTAGAGCAAACACTGCTGGGTCTGTCCTGAGGAGCAATGGCCTCGATGACACAGCGGGAAGCAGGTGCCGGGGACCTGTGAGGGCTGCAGCTGGAGTGGCAGAGACCTCCATCGCTGAACCTGGATGATGGCTTCTCAGATTCCCCTCTTGCCCCTTTGCAGTCTTCATCCACCAGGCAGCCCAGGCGACCTTTTTAAAATGTAAATTGGATTGTGTTACTCCTCCATTTAAAAGCTTTTACCAGTTTCCCTTGGTGTGCAGGAGAAATTCCAAACCTCTCACCAAGGTCAGCGGGCTGACAAGCATGGCCATTCTGTTCTGGTCCTTCTTCTCCTGCCCCCTCCCCTAGATCCCCACAGTCCAAGCACAGGGGCTCTCAGTCCTGCCATTTTAGTATCTTTCTTTATTCTAGAAAGTTCTAGGCACCCTCTACCCCTAACATAACAACCTAGTCTCACATTTCAGATAGCTACAGTTACCGATGACTCAGGCTAGGTGGGCCCTGTCCCTCTCTTTATTCCTACAAACACCTCTTCTCCTCTTCTTCTCTCTTTTCCCTCCTCCTCTTCCTCCTCTCCTTTCCCTCCCCATTTCCCTCTTCCTGCTCCTTCTTTTCCATTATAAGACAGCATAATTTATAAGATTACAATTATTTATATGTTTATTTATGGTCATCACCTGTCACTTTAGACTATACATTTTGTGGACTGTGATTAGTTTGTCTACTATTCTACTCCTAGACTAGCCCAAGGTCTGGTGCGAGTACAGTCTACAGACATTTGCTGAGTAAGTGAACCAAACCTTACCCAGCTACGCCATCAAGGAATGCATCCATCCATAGGAGTACATTATGTGTCTGTATTGTATAGTCTCTATTTCAACTGCTTGGTGGATTGAAATCATTTACTTTCATCTCTCCTGATTCTGGATGTTCTCCCAAACTCCCCACCCCTGCTGCCCCATCCCCCAGTAAGGGTTTCTCTGTGTAGCCTTGACTGTTCTGGTACTTGCTCTGTAGAACAGACTGGCCTTGAACTCAGAGAGATCCTCCTGCCTCTGCCTCCCACATGCTGGAATTAAAGGTATGCACCACCATTGTACAGCTGATTCTGGATGTTCTTCATCTGGGCAGTTTTCTTGGGCTATCTCATGGTCGTAGTCAAATGGCAGCTGGGGCTGGTCCCATGTAAAAAGGACAGCTGATGCTGGCTGCCAACAGCAAACACATTTGGGCTGTCAGCCACAGCTCTTATACATGGCCTCTCCGTGTTCCTTTTGAATGATCAGATATTGGTAGCTGGCTTTTAGCTGTAGTGCCCCCAGAGCCAGAGATTGTATCTAGGAGTATCAGACAGAGACTGTAAGATTCCTTATGACCCATCCTCAGAAGCTGGGGTCATTTTTACTATATTCTATTAGTCACGGGTAAATCAATCACAAGGCGACAGACTCAAAAGGAATAATTTGACAAGGGATTAGTGGCTAATCCTTGGCCACTAGGGCTATCTTTGGATACCAGCTACCACAGTCTTTCAGATCTTGATTCTGTAGACATTTTTATTCTTCGGTGATATTCTTTTGTTCCTCTGATGCCCGTACCCAAACCTTCTGGTAGTGTGTCCTTTGTCGTAACAACACTTTCTGGTAAAGGTGAAACATCTCTTCTCCAGTCTTCAGGGGACTGAGATTAGTCATTCAGGGTCCAGTGACTCAGGGAAGCTGGTGTGCATTTGGAGGGGATTTGTGGCTGGAGAAGCAGGGGCGGCTGAGCAGGTCCCATGCTGCTAGTTAGCATCCAAGAGCCTCGGTGCTCACTGTTCATTACTGAGAGCGGTGCTGACCCTGGCCGCCACTCACAGCTCTGAAATCACTGACTACGAGAGCCAAGTCCATGGAGAACTGCATTTGGGATACTTTCAAGGGAAGGCCATGCCAGTCCCGTCTCATTCTGCCATGTAGTGACTATTCTCTTCCAAATGTGAGCTGCTCTCTCTCCCCACCTCTCTTGCAACCCCTCTGCCCTTTCCAAATGTCCTTCCAGCTGCTATTTTCGATTTTGGCCTCCAGGCAAATGTTTCACTGTGACAAAATTACTGTAAAATTCCTTCCTGTGCTCCTACAGATAATGGAGCTCTGACTCCACAGAACCCAGGACCATTACCAAGAGAACCCCCAGAAACACATTTTTTCAGAAATGGCCCAAAGGCAATCCCCAAAGATAGAGCTAGGGAAACACAACTGTTGTGAAGGCTCTCATTATGGGGATGGGTCAAACAGTATGATTGTTTCTAATAGCATTGGCTGAATTAAATTTAGATGAATTTTCCTCTCTTTCTCTCTCTCCCTCCCTCTCTCGCTGTGTGTGCGTGTGTGTATCAAGCCTGTTTCAAAGCATTCAAAACAACGGAGGTGCAGAAAATAGTAGTATGAAGTTTTCTGGTGGGCTTGTGAGCATATAAACCCAGGATATAAAAAGAACGTTAGTAGGCAGCATATAAACATAAAACCTTGTCCAAAAAAACCCCTGCAAAACTGCAGTGAAAGCAACATCTTTGAAAACAATGAGTCATAAGTCTTTCTCTGCACGCTCTCCCTTCTCAGATGGACATAGGGCACACACGAGAAGCAGCCAGAGAATTGATGCCAGGGGTTTCCATTATACTGTTGTTTCAGCACGGATGGAGCAGGCTGGGTGAGGGTCTGAGCTGAGAAGAAAGTCTCAAGGCTGGACGATAGTCCAATGGTAGCTTACCTATCTCCTGTTAGGTTCTTCAGTCAATCCCAGCTTTGGAATAAACAATGACAACAACCAGTTGTGGGGCTCAGGGGCTCACATGTCATGTGTCAGTAGTGGGGATCTTCACATGGAATACTGCTGGCAGCCTGTGTGTGGCTTTGAAGCAGTATTCCTGAGTTCTCATTATTCATGCTTCAGCTTAACATGCATGTTTCTCGTCACAGTTGTTAGGTCAGAAATAAGAGTTCAGATAATTGACCTATGGGGTCTATTTTAAGGTTTCATTTTTATTATTTATAAGTGTGTGTACATGGACATGGTTGTGTATGGGTATGTTCAGGTGAGTGCAGGTGCCCTGGACAATCAGAGATATAGATACCCCCACCCCAAGCTGTAGTTGTAGATGGTTGGGAGCTGCTTAACATTGGTGCTAGGAACTGAACTTGGGTCTACACAGCACTCTTTTTGTTTTCTTTTTCAAGACAAGTTTTCTCCGTGTAGCTGTGGCTCTTCTGAAACTCACTCTGTAGACCAGGCTGGCCTCAAACTCACAGAGATCCACCTGCCTTTGTCTCCTGAGTGCTGGGATTAAAGGCGTGCGCCACCACCACCTGGCTGCAAGTGATCACTTTTAACTGCTGAGCTGAGTCTAGGTCAGCCAAACCTAATCAGTTCTTAAAGACATAAATGCCCCTATGTTTGCTAGCTGAGTCCCATGTCTAGATGTGTCCACAGTTCCCAAGACAGCACCACCAGCTGGGTACCGAGTATTCAAATACATGAGCCTATGTGAAACATTGCACATCCCAGCAATTAACACCTTCATGTTTAAAGGACAGAGTCCGAGACTTTGAGTAAGCCCATGTTGGTTAAACTCAGAGAAGTTAACTCTGAAATAAGTATTCATGTGCAAATGGCTTACGGTGTGAAGGTATGAGAAAATAAACAGAAAAGGGTGTGTTACCCAGCCGGTGTCTACTGTGGACAACTGTAGGCAAGCCCGGGAGCTAACACAGAACGCACAGGAGGGGAACCCCATTTGAAGGTGGGGAGATGGGGCAGTTCCTCATTCCAGCTGATCACTGGCTAAGGGCTGCGCAGGGGCCCTTCTGCTCTGCCCTACCAAGCGGTGGCCAGAGAACACTTTAGACAAGAGAATGGAGGAGCTGGCAACGGGAAGTCTACAGTTGTGCAGCAAAGAAACGGGGCGAGAGCACCGCCAGCAGCCGCTACATTCCGTTCGAGTGTTACCGTAGCACACCAAATGTAGACAGGCCTGGCCCCTGACCCCGTGGAACCTTGTACATGCTGTCGAGGACAGAGTACTGCATATGCTTCAGTCCTTTCTCATGGCTGCATATCACGTTTTAGGGAACCCACCCCACTGGAAAGGGAAAGGGTGGCACCCATGACTGGCTCTAGTGCAGCTGCCTACTCTGATAACTCAGGGCCTTCCGAGCCTTGAAGCAAGATCTTCACAAAGGTGGAATCATAGCCCTGCCGTTTCAAAGCATCTGCCATTACTGGGAGATGACTCTCCGAACGGCACAACTACGCAGTGTGATCAGGACAGTCACGCCGGACTTCGCCGGAGCTGCAGATTTGGAAACATGCATATTGATCATCACTCTTCTAACTTTTCATCAAAATTCCATTTACAGCAGAGGTGGGGAAGCCACGCACCCCAACTCTACTGGTACTCAAATGCGGATATCCATGAATATAAAAAATGTTTTACATGACTTAGTAGTGAGTATCATAGATATGGAGTTTTGTCTTCCTTATCCTTCCCTTGAACAAAAGCACAGGTATCCACACTGCATCCTTGTTCTGTTGCTCTCATTTATAATAGCGTCAGATCTCTGATCCCAAGGTTAGACCTTTGTTACAGGCTAGGCCAAACATGGTGCCCCCCTCCCCAGTGCATATCTCAAAGTCCAGTTAAAAGCTTTTTTGAAAATCAGAGTATGAGGAGCTGGGGAGATGGCTCAGTTGGTCAAATGCTTGCCTCACAAGCATAAGAGGCTTGAATTTGGATCTTTAGCGCCCATCTAAAAAGCCAAGTACAGAAATGAGTGTCTGCAATCCTCACACTGAGGAAGCTGAGCCTGCAGGATCCCTAGAGCTCACTGACCAGCCAGTCTAGCCAAATCCGTGAGCTCCAGGTTCAGTGAGAGACCCTGTCTTAAAAAGTCAGGTGAGAAAGCAATCATGAGTCTTTACCCAGCACCAGCCTGTGACTTCTACTCAGACACATACACATGCAAACACACATGAGCACACAGGCACATAAATAAATAGTGCAATGGGCTCATGAGCACAGAGAGAAAGAAGTTATTTTTTTCTGTGACTCTGGAATTGTCAGTGGTAAACAGAAGTGTGCCTTAGAGAAACCCTACATGCCTCAAGGCCAAATGGCAGGAAGATGCAGAGGGCTAGATCCTGACACCGCTGTAGATCCTGACATCATTTTAGATCCTGACATCATCATTGTAGATCCTGACATCATTATTATAGATCCTGATATCATTTTAGATCCTAACATCATTGTAGGATCCTAATGCCATTGTAGATCCTGACATCATCATTGTAGATCCTGACATCATCACTGCAGACCCTGACATCACTGTAGATCCTAACATCACTATAGATCCTGACATCATCATTGGAGATCCTGACATCACTGTAGATCCTGACATCATCATTGGAGATCCTGACATCACGGTAGATCCTCACAACACTGTAGAGCCTGACATTATTAAGGAACCTTTAACCAGATGTATTTGAAGCTTCCCAAGCTTCCCACTTAGACAAGCCCCTCTATAAAAAGGGCTGAGTGTGTGCACACAAGTATGCATGTTTATGTATCTAAGTAAGCTAGTTCACTTACAGCTGAAAACTCATGACTTGTGAGGTAGTTTGAAAGAAAATGGCCCCCAAAAGGAGTGGTATTGATGAGAGATGTGACCTTGTTGGAGTAGGTGTGGCCTTGTTGGACTAGATGTGGCCTGTTGAGGAAGTATGTCACAGGTGGGCTTTGAGATCTCCTATGTTCAAGTTACACGCAGTGAGACAGGTCACTTCCTGTTGCTTTTGGATCAAGATATAAGGACTCTTAGCTCCAGCACCACATCTGCCATCATGGTACTTTCTTCCTGTGATGACAATAATGGACTAGCCCTCTGAACTGTAAGTGAGCTACCCCAATTAAATGGTTTCCTAATAAGAGTTACTGTGGTCATGTGTCTCTCCACAGTGACAGAAACCCTCACTAAGACAACTTGTTTAATAAAATAGACGTTGGGGGGGCTGCCTTGTTTCTCCTATGGCTTTATATTTCTCCAGCATTTACACCCTAAGAACATGTGGGGCCAGGTTTAGAATCACAATTTTTGTTTTTGAGACAGGGTCTCACCTATCCCAGGCTGGCCTCCAACTTGCTGTACAGCCAAGGATGACCTTGAACTCTGGGTCCTCCTACCTCACATCTCAAATGTTGGGATAACAGGCTGGCAGCAATATATCTGGCTTAGGATGGTGACTCTATTTCTGAGGTATTTTTAACTGTGCCTTTGGCTATTCTTCAAATCAGTGCTGATTCACGGTGTTTGTCCTAAAAGCTCCCCTCTCCCTCTCTGACTACTTGTTCTATCAGCTACCATGTGTCTTGAACTTTCTGTCCCTCAATTTATACATTTACATACACAGACATTATCTTTCCCTCCCACACCTACTCTCCAAAGAGGGAATAAAATAACTTTCAAATAATAAAATCCAGACAGACATGGTGATGTCTCACACCTGTAATCATAGCATTCAGGAGGCTACAGCAGGAAGATAGAGAGTTCAAAGACATCCTGAGCTTCAGAGAAAGTTCCAGGACACCCTGGGCTACCGAGTGAAGCCCTGTTACCAAAACTAACAGAAAGACCAACCATCACCAATAAAAGGTGGGGGGACTGAAAGAAGGCTTCACAGAATGTAAGTCACGGAAGAGAGACTTGGGGTGTGTTTCAGGATCAGAGGCAGGTGACATGCCCTCAGTGTCATCAACAGAGCAGACTGGAGAACCCTGTGATGAGTAAGCAGGGAGTCTGGTTTCTAGGATCAGAGACAAAGGCAGGACCCACCCCAACAGGATGACTACCAAACATTTCTCTTTGATTGACAGCCTAGGATCTGCTTATCTCTATGTTTGTGCACGGCAGATGCGCTCAAAAGGAGTGGAAGATCGGACTGGATTGGAGACCTGCAAAATCATGCCTGGTGCTGTAGTCTAGCCAAAAGCCCATGAGTAAGGAGGTCGTGGGCACTAAGAGAGAGACCCGCCATAGTTTTGCAGCGACCTTGTCAGACCGCCCTCTAAATAGTTCTGTTTATACATAGATGACTGCTGCCCTCAACCTTGGCAGAGAAGTTTCTCTGTGCAGTCAGTGAAGACACATAAATGATCAAGTGACTGTTGAGAGCTCAGCCCTAAAGGAGACATCTAAATCAGCCTTGCCTTATCCCGGGTTCAGCGAGCATCTCTGAAGAGGAATCGGAAAGAATGTATGAGCCAGAGGATGAGGAAGAGTGCTGTGAAATATCTGCTGGACAGGACACGGCCACTGTCCTCGCGAATTCACTGCAGCGCTGGTGCACAAGACCAAGCACAAGACTAAGAGATTAGTCAACTCAGATTCCAACAGGCAGCATAATATTAGACTCAGTGCGTTATTAAAAAAAAAAAGTGAGGACGTGAAGTGAGGAGGGGGCATGTTGGGGTACTTGAAGGAGAAGGAGGGGGCAGTTGGGGGGATATGACCAACATACATTGTGTTACTTGTATATGATTGTCAAAGTGTAAGACACTATTTTTTTTCTCAAGCCAAGAGGGAGGCAAACAAGAAACCGAGAGCGAGGGAAGATGCAGAGGGTTTGGCAGAGCAGCCCAGAGTGCGAGCTAAGGCATTACCAGATGTGCAGCAGGGCTGAGGGGGGCGGGCAGGCAAAGCCCAGCTCCTGCAGGAAGTGAGTCTTGAGCCAGGCCCTGAAGGAAGCAATTGACAAATGTAAACTCTCCAGCTGGCCTGAGGGAGGAGGCCGGGCATCTGCAGGAGTTGTGTAACTCCAATGTGCTTTGACCTGTTTGTCTGCAGGCTGAGGCCAACTCCAGAGCTTGGGAGCCTGTGTCTGTATGTCTGCACAAGCCCCCCGTTTTGGTCAAAAGAATGCAGTATGTTTGGCACTGGGTGTACCCCATGGATGATGTCATGTCTGTAGCTCAAAGTCAGCTTAATGTCACCTGTCAAGAAAGAAAACAGTTGTTCTGGTTTTGTTTTACCCTCTGTTTCCAAGGTTCATTTTTAGGTTAAAGATTTTCATCTTGACTACAGTCCTTTGTATACAAAAGTCACTTTATAAAAAGCTTGGTTCTTTTCGGTGAAAGAGAACTTCTGGAAATGTAAGGTTTTTAAAGTTTATTTTTATTTCTATGTATGGGAGAGTGTTATCTATGTTTCAGATGCCTGTAGAGGCCAGAAGAGGGTGTTGGATCCCTAGACTTGGAGTTACAGGTGGGTGCCGGGAGCTGCATGCACTTGGGTCTTCTGGAAGAGCAGCCAGTGCTTTAACCATCAAGCCATCTCTCTCAGTTCCTGGAAATGCAAATTCTTGTTGACACATTATGTTAATTGAAACAGAAGTCCTCTTTAAAAACAACAAAAGACAAACAAAATCTTTTCTTTGCTTTCCAAGCAGAAAGAAAGCAAAAGAGAGACAAAATAATAGAGTCCGCAGATTGCGCTTTCTTTGAGGAAGATAACAGCTATAACTTGCTCCTTAGCCATAATGAAAACACATTTTGAAAGTCCCTTGCTTATTCTGGCGAGATAAAAACAAGTTGTAATGAAACCACTTCTGTCAAGACTAGACGCCTTTCTTCTTATCATCACTGTTAAAGGCGATCCAAGAAATACTATTTAAGGCTAATTTTGCTGGCCTTTTGAAGAGACTTTTGAAACCAAATAAAAAAAGGCTCAGACAATAAGCTGAACTAGAAGGACCTCCTTGGCAGTCAGTGTCAAATTACATGTGTCCCCTGTCTAAGGGTAAAGCAGAGAATTGCCCTCTTCAAGGCTGCCAACCCTTTCGACAACCACTAGAAAATTTAACAATAAGGGAAAGTGACAGCTTACTCCACCAGATTGGGAACACATCTGAACTTGCACAGAAAGACAGCTGGACTTGAGTTCATTTCCCCAGGGCTGGGTGACAGCGATACCTAATGAAAACAGTGATGGGCACATATTTATTTCTGAGGCGTTTGTAGCCTGAGCCCTGGTTCCAGTCTTACCGCAGGACCGAGATCAATTTTCACATCTTTTCACTAAATGGATGGGATGTGAAATTACTCCTATTGACAATAAGCATTCTCAAGGGCTCTGGTAATTGTGTAGTCCAGCACAGCAAAAAAGAGGCACTAACAAGAGCACCTAGACAATTGGTTACCATCAATTTCCTCCGGTACTGGCAGATGTAACTGCAGTTCTAAACAAAGATGAGGTCTTGGGCGAAGCCTGTGTCTTCTCCATTATTAGCATACCCAGCCAAGAGAATGCAGGCCCTAAGTGATTTCTTTTCTAGTAATTTCCGGAAAGTTTGTGACACCAAATCTAGTCCTACCTGGAATTTATGGATCAGAAAAACAAGGGCTACCAACATCTCTGGCAATTTATGTGTATCAATTCCTTTTCCCCATATCACTCCACTCCTCTATCTTTAATTCTGCCCCATTTGTGAGATGAGTACCAGATGACCTCTTTGACAGTAGACCCTCCACGACAGCTCTGTCTACATTCCCATCTTTAAAGATCTGGCCCACGTGGGCTGCTAAGGCTGGAGACAGTGTGCAGCTTCTTCTTGCTTTTGTTTTTGTTTTCTCAAGTGCACCGTCCTATATAATAAGGCACTGTAAGACAAAAGCCAGCCCACTGTTGAGGTGAGCTAGGGCCCAGGCGGAGAGCTGGGTGGAGGATGCGCAGATCTAACATTGCCTTGCAGAAACAAAAGATGACCCAGCATCAGGAAGCCTCCCTCTCAGGAAGATGCCCCCAGGTCAACTTCTTCACTATTGTACAAATGATGCATTCACTCTAAAAAGATGCCTTCTAATTCAACCCAAAGTAAATCTAATAAAAAGCACTTTATGTGTTCATATAAACATAACCTAAGTAGAAAGTTGCGGTTTTGACAGCTTGACAGTGAAAGTATAAGCAATGGGAAAAGGATTTTGAGGAAGTTCACTGAAAATTGGAATTAAAAAAAAAGTGTTACACGATCAGGTTTGCCGTTTAGGAAATCCTCATCCCATTTAGGATCTGAGCTGTCAAACAATCTCCAGAAAGGATGTGTTTCTTTCATGCCTTTAGCTGCCCAAAGTTACATAAATAAATAAAATTGTCTGTTCCTGTGTGTTATAAAAGAATTTCCTTGTTTAGTCCCAGAAAAGCCAGATAGGAAAAAGCAGACAGCACTCACTCAGCAGCGCACACACTGAGTGTAGGATGCATCTCGTAATAATCCTACCTACGACAGGGTTCACAACGCTGTGGAGCTGTCAGACCCCAGAGTCTGCTCCTCAGCCTGGCTCCTCCTCCCACATGCCATTATAGCACACAGCCTTCTGGTCTTCAGAGAAATAAGGTACAATAAAATTTACGTGATAGAAAATCCATAATGAGAATGATGTAATATATTGTATATTTTTAAAAAGCATCTTACTTCAAGTTTTATTTTACTATTATAAACTCATGGTAATTATGACAGGTCTCAGGGTAGGGTGACTCTATGCTGATCCTACATGATATTCTAATATTAAATTATTTATTTTATCCCCTTTCAGTTTAAAAATAAAAAGGTGGTATCTGAACCCCTTGGTCATGCTTTGCTTTGGTTTTGTTTGTTTGTTTGTTTGTTTTTTGAGAGAGGGTTTTACTATGGCCAATGGCTGACCTAGAACACACTACGGTAGCCCAGGCTGGCTTTGAAGCCGTGTGTGTGTGTGTGTGTGTGTGTGTGTGTGTGTGTGTGTTACTAGAGGTTTGAATTCAGGGCCTTGGACACAGAAAGCAAGTGTTCTACCACTGAGCTACATCCATCCTAGGCCTTGGATTCTTTGTCATGTCTGTTATTTTCTTCTCTATGAAGGCCTTCTGTAACTATACCCAACCTTTGGACTTGGGGACATTAAACAAAATCGTAGACCTTAATTCTCCTAAAGAAACATGTTTGTTTTGACTTAACTGCGAAGATAGAAAACACTTGGCAGTATAAACTGGCTTAAGTAGTGTTGAGATCAATTGATGGGTCTCAACTGTCCAATAGATTAAGAGGCATTAAGTAATTCAGGGCTGTGTCCCTCATTTCTAAGAGCAATGCCACAGAAAGCAAACACCTTTCCCTATAGAATGCTACTTGGAAGATACTAGAAGAACCATTGGGTTAGCTTTACTTGGTTGGTTTTGGAGACAGGCTCTTCAACCCATGGTCCTTTTGCTCCTGTCTCCTGAGTGCTGGGATCACAGGTGCACAGCACTATGCCCTGGGAAAGACTCCATTTTCCTTACACTTCTCAAATCCATTTCAGTTATCTTTCCTTCAAAACCCATTTTTGCCTTAACGCTCTCTTATCTCTGTTAATTTGATCTTATTTCCTTAGTTGTCTGGGATCTTTATAGAATAACTTTTCCCCAAATGCAGTCTATGAAATGCGGTTTCATTTCGTAAGTGTGTGTGCCCATTTGTCCCCGTGCTTCTCACCGTGCATGTGTGGAAGTCAGAAGACAATTTATGGGATTAGGTTCTCTCCTTCCACCACATGGGTCCCAAGGATTGAACTCAGGTCATCAACCTTGGTCACAAGCACCTTTTCCCACTGAGCCATTCTGTTGTGCCCTGAAAGTAAAGGCCACATTTGCTAAAAAGATTCTTTCAAATGAATTCCTTAATGGAGTTTATTTCTGATAAAGGCGAAGTAGTTCACGTTAGACCAACCATTCTGTAGACAAAGCTAGATTCTTGAGATGATACAATTCTTGAAAAATATATAAAACAGACAATTATATGAAGTTTCCAAAGAATTATTTAAAATCAAAAGCAACAGCAACAATAATAAAAATCAAGCCAGGCATGGTGGCACACACATTTAATCCCAGCAGCATTTGGAAGGAAGAGGCAAGTAGATCACTGTGATCTTGAGGCTAGCCTGGTCTATGTAAAGAGTTCCAGGCTGGCCAGGGCTACACAGTGAGACCCTGTCTCAAAGAGGGGGAAAAGACAGCTATAACACAGGGGTATGTGGGTGGGGACAAAGACATGACAACAAGATTGGTGGATTGGTAGAGAACCTGTTTCTCTAGACACCCAGTTTCTCACTTTAACCTCAGATGTTACTAATGAAGATTTTCTCCTGAGCCTTCTTTAAGGGGCTTGTTCCCACTGTTTAGATTGGATATAGTTTGATGCTCATGAGCCCCAAAAGCCACATGCAGCAGAGTCTTGGTCCTAGGTGGGGCAGCACTGGGAGGTAGTGTAACCTGGGAGAGTTGGGACTTGGAGAAAGGTAATTAGGTCATTAGAGAGCCCTTGGAAGGAACTAATGCTGAGCTTGCAGTATGAATTAGTTCTCATGAAAGTGAGTTGGTTTTTATTTTTTTTAATTTATTATTAGTGTGTGTTTAAGTATGTGTGTGAGCATGTGTGTATGAGAACAGGGGGCAAGTTTGTAGAGTTGGTTCTCTCCTTTCACCTTTACATAAGTTCTGGGAATTGCACTGAGGGCATCCGGTATGTATAGCAAATGCCTTTACCTGCTGAGCCAACTAGCTGGCCCTGGAAGTGAGTAATTATAGAAAAGTCGAGAAGCCTCCAGCTTCCTGTCTCTCCATGTGATCTCTTCCTTTTTCGCTCCACACTGACACCATCTGCCATATTGTAGTGCAGCCAGACAGGCCCTTGTTAGAGCCAGCACAACACTCTGGACTTCCGGGATCCACAACTTAGTTAAGTAAGTCTCCTTTCTCCATAAAATAGTCAGAGATTTTGCTATTACCATTGAAAATTGTCTCAGACATCTATTGATGTGAGGTCTCCTAGCCATCCCCAAATGCTCCCTAAATCCTTTACCAGGGGAACAGGAATTTTGATGTATAAATTTGGAGGCACATTTGTGGCGCATCTCACCTGCCACCTGTAGGCCACATGTGCTAAAGCGAGTTAGCAGAATGTGACCCAACATAAAACCGTAAACTTGCTTAAAACATAATAAGATGTGTGTGTGTGTCTTAAAAAAGAAAAAAACCTTAGCTGCAGTTCTCAAGCATGAACTTTGTAGACAATAATTGTTACGGTAAAAATAACAGGTCCCAGAGTGGCAGCAGTGGGCAGTAGGTCCTGAGACCACAGCAGGCCGTGAGACCATGGTGGGCCCCGAAGGCAGCCGGTCCTAGGTAGGGAGCTGCATGGCAGGTGCAGTTTCCCGAGTGGTGGCAGCAGGCAGCAGGCCACAAGGAACAGCAAGTCCCAGGCAGGGAGCTACATGGTGGGTGAGAGACCAAGACGGATGGGCACGCCATGAGACCATGCCGCAGATCACCGAAGGCAGGTCCTGGGCAGGGAGTCATTCCACGGGTGAGAGACAGAAACATGGATAGGCACACCATGCAGAGTGAGGTTGGATATTTATTTAGTGGGTTATGGAAGGGAAGAAGAAAGGGGAGAAGGGGGAAGAGCAGAGAGAGAGAGAGAGCACACGGAAGAGAAACAGAGGGGGAGAGGAGAAGTGGGGAGAAGGAAGAGAGGCAGAAGCTGCCTCTTCAGGAAACAGACAGAAAGGGAAGGACTCAGACTGGAAGCCTAAGGAAGATCCGCCTGCCTTGGCAGTGGAGGGAGTGGCCAGGACTTGTCTCTTAAAGGGACAGGACAGACCATTACAGTGCTGTCATATCACACAGTCAAAAGGATGGACAAACCTGCAAGAGGAAGCCATGAAAACTCATATTCTCCCTACCAGTACTACCAGCACAAAAATGAAACTATTTCAAGCCAGGGATTACACCTTCTTGTGATTCTAGCACTCTGGAGGGTGAGGCGAGAGGATCACAATGTTTAGGCCAACTTTAGCTACAGAATAAGACAATATCTCAATTAATAGCCTGGCATGGTGGTGCATGCCTTTAATCCAACACTCAGGAGGCAAAGGCAGGGGGATATCTGTGAGTTCCAGGCCAGCAGGGCCTACGAAGTGAGACCCTGTTTCAAAAATACACAAAGGAACAGAGTAATAAAGTAGAAGCTTGTTTTTTGTAGAATCCATGGAAAGGCCCTGATGGAAGGATTTGAACTGGAGAAAGGAGATTGACATGCTGAGAACTCATTTGTCACCCCCCCATAGCAGCGCAGGATATCCTGCCTCTACAGACAAGCAATCCTCAATCCACATTCTTGAGACACAGTTGGCTTTCAACCCAGTGGAGCAACTTCTTCTTTTGGGTCTCTGTTTTATGGAAACACATGTGATAAGACCTAGACAGGAAACCCCCACAAAGCATAATTGTCATTGACACCTCTGAGGCCACCTGCTCGATTCTATTTTTGATGCCTGGCGGTTCTGACCTTTGCTTCTTGTTGAGGGTTAAGCCTCTGTTCCCACCTGCCTTTTTCCCTCTTGTTTGATACCAATTCTCTCCTCTTTTCTGAACTCCTCTCCTCTCTAGAATGAAAAGGAGGAAGCCATCTGTGTAGGTTTTAGGAGATCATCACCTGTGCTAGGGTGAGACTTTCAGTGAAGAAATTATTTGGGCTACCCACACTCCTCCAGGTAATCCCCCATTCATACTGCTACGAGTAAGCCCCACAGACCCACTGACTGATAAAAGCGGACTTGCATGGGTCATTCTTTAGTCTGTCACTGGTGCAAATATGGGGAAAATACACATTTGTTCATGTCTTTCCAGGAAAAGTCAACACAGCAAATGTGTATACACAATTATCAAATTGGTTGACTGGAGTGTGTGTGTGTGTGTGTGTGTGTGTGTGTGTGTGTGTGGTGTGTGTTTAGGCCAATGGTCAACCCAGATGTCAACTTTCAGGCAATATCCATCTTGTTTTCTGAGACAGGGTCTCTTGCTAGCCTGGAACTCACCCATCAGACTAGGCTGGCTGGCCAATGAGCCTCAGGGATCCATCTCCAGCTCTAAATGGAGTTTATTTATAATACATCCTGAAGTTTATTTATTTATTGTTCATATTTTCGAGACAGGGACTTACTATGTGACCCTCACTGACCTAGAAGTCTCTTTATAGACCAGGTCAATCTTGAACTCACAAAGACCTGCCTCCCTCTGCCATGGAGTGCTAGGATTAAAGACATGCACAACCACATCCAGCATCAGGAGTATAAGCATTCAGCCTTTTTTACATGACATCTAGGGATCAAACTCAGATCCTCACGCTTATGTGGCAAGCACTTTCACGGCTGAACCATCTCCCCAAGCCAATTCTTTGTCTCACATGCCCTGCTTTTAAGAGAAGTTTCAAGACTTCCCCCACTTGCAAGCTAATATGTTCATTAGTGTCAGGGATGCTGGCAGCAGACACAAAACTCCTGGGTTAGAGACAGAGAGCACTGTTATTCATGGCACACCGAGTTGCACAAAGTGTGCCATTTTGTCAGTCCCTCTTGTTCCCAAAGTCTCACAAGAATAATACAACAGGGTCCATGTAGATACTGTGCACACAGTAGGTGTGCATCAAAACAGAGGAATCTGGAGCTTGGGGAACTCTACATTTTTATAATGAGCTGCAACCAAATATGCCCACCCTTTACCCAGAGGGAGAAATTGTATCATCATTATACCCAGCAGAAAACCAACCTGACTTTTGCTCCAGAAGGAAATTTAATCTCTATCTTCCAGCACTCTTCATTATACAAACATGATAGAAAAGATAGTCTAGGGTAAAAAGCTACCAGTACCTTTGCTCAGGAGATAAGTAGGAGCTTAGGTGACCCACAGGGAATATTCTCCTGGCAGCTTTTCCATCATTGTTGGACAAGTTTGTATTTTAACATAATTCCACGCTTATAAAAAGTTTGCAAGAATCATACAAGGAACTCCTTTATAAACCCATAATTGTTGATTACGTTCTGTTGCATATGCTTTCTCTATATAGACAGACAAAAAATAGATACATACGTAGAAGACAGATGTGCTAGACACAGACATTGCTAGATAAATAGTTACATGTGAGAAACTATTTACTATCTGAGAAGTTTGAAAATAAGTTGGGAACATTATACCTTTCTATTGCTAACTAATTTAGCTTAAGTTTCCTAAAAACAATCAAACAAACATAAAAAACAGTATATTCTGCTATATAACCTCAGGGACTTTAACTGAGTTATAAAATTTAAAGTTAGTACAGCATTACTAGCTGTGGTTATTTAAAAGAAAATGGCCCCAATATGGAGTAGCACTATTTGGAGGTGTGGCCTTGCTGGAGGAGGTGTGTCACTGTGGGGGTAGGCTTTGAGGTGTCATATGCTCAAGCTACACCCAGTATGGGACACAGTTTGCTTCCTGTTGCCTGTGGATCAAGATGTAGAACTCTTAGGTCCCTCTCCAGTACCATGACCCCACCATGATGATAACGGACTAAACCTCTGTAATTATAAGCTACTTCCAATTAAATATTTTCCTTTCTAAGAGTTGCCATAGTCACAGTGTCTCTTCACAGCAATAGAAACCCTCAGACACTAGCTAGTCCGTAGTTTATGTTCAAATTCCATCCATTTTCCTAAAGGTTTCCTTTAAAGTTGTTTTAACCGTCATCCAGGATCAGGTCTAGAATCATGCAGTTATCAGGTGTGATATGGATTCACCCTTATGTGTAAACATAAACAGTCCCTTGGTCTTTGTCTTCTTGTTCTCATCATGTTTTTAAACTTGAGGACCAGGACAGATATGATAATACAGCACTTTTAATGTTGGCACTCCAAGCAGAGGCAGGAGAGGAGGATCTCTTTTTCAAGGCCAACCTGGTCAATGCCGATGGTATTGAATGTGACCATCTGAGATGCTGTCTGCCCAAATTCTCCACAGTAGAGTTACTATCGGCAGTGTAGGGTAATGTGTTACAGCTGTGGAGTTGCAGAGACCTCCTGACTTATTAGGAAGCCAGGCTATACTTAGAGCCCACAATAGGACAGCTCTGGAGGGGTAGAACCGCAATAGGACAGCTCGAACCTGGAGGAAAAGTGTCCTGGCTATTGGGGAGCAAGGCTACCTGAGGCTGGGGTGCAGCAAGGGATGGACTCCCCTCAGGATAAAGCAATCCTGCTCTTCTCCTGGAGAGCCCCTACAGCTGAGCTCTGCTCTGTTCCCTTAAGGGAACGTCCTAGCAGACTTCTTCTCTGGCCCAAGATGTAACTTCTTTTGCTAACACTCGCAATCTCCTTGGGCTCCAAAGAAAAGTTGTTCCTTTTTCTGCTCAGCCTTGCTCAGCCCCACTTAAGGAGCATCCCAGCGAGGTTCTTTTCTGTTCTGTTCTGCCTTGCACAGCCCCTCTAAGGGGATATCAAGGTTTTTCAGCTCAGTCCCCTAAGGGTCCCAGCAAGGTTCTTCTAATCTGTGCCAGCAAATGACAATCTTCACCCAAGGCTTTTTTAAAAAGAGATTTCTTTGGGAAGGAGGAGTCCAGTAGAGTGGCTGCCTTTGCTGGGGAGGGATAAACAGTGGCCTCTAACTGAACAGGCAGAGAGGCTTAGATGGGGCTTCTTAGGGGCAGAGTTTTCCCAGGGAGAAGATGGATTGGTTAGTTCTCCCTGCTCAGGGATTGGTGAGTTTAGTTGGTCAGGGGCAGAGATGGCTCTGACTTCATGGCCAAACTGTGTTTCTTTCTCTGGTCCTTTTTAGTTTTTTTTTTTACTCTAATCTTAGGACCAGGGCATATTTCTTTCACTGGCTCTGATTCTAGGGACAAAGTGTGTTTCTTTGGAACTGGTTTCAGAGTCAGGGCATGTTTCTTTGGTCCTGGGTTCAGGGATAAAGACATTTCTTTCCCTGACTCAGGTCTCAGATCCAGGATGTGTTTCTTTCACTGGCTCTGGGTTCAGAGTCAGGGTGCNAGGGCATATTTCTTTCACTGGCTCTGATTCTAGGGACAAAGTGTGTTTCTTTGGAACTGGTTTCAGAGTCAGGGCATGTTTCTTTGGTCCTGGGTTCAGGGATAAAGACATTTCTTTCCCTGACTCAGGTCTCAGATCCAGGATGTGTTTCTTTCACTGGCTCTGGGTTCAGAGTCAGGGTGCTCAGTGATGGGTTGGTTTCCTGCTCCAGTTGTCCCTTTTACCCTGCACCCAACCTTGGTATTTAATATGTATTATGGGAAGTTATTTTGAGATTTTATAAATATGTCTTTCCGATTCAAAGTTTGTCCATGAGTTTTGGCATCCCTTGATGATTTTTCTAACTATATCGCTCACGAATTAGGGTTGCTAGGAGTAAAGCAAAGATTTCTCTTATCCACCAATGTGTGTGTTTATGTGTGTGAGAGAGAGACAGAGACATTGAGAGAGACAGAGAGACTTATAAATTCCTGGTACAGCTATATCTGATAGACACAGCAAATGTCACAAAGCCAGCACAGCTGCTTGACAAAGGTATAACAGAGCTGAGCCACATGATAGTCACTGTACCGCTTATGGTTTTGATCTCCACCTGTCACATGCTTGGGGACTAGGTCAGATGTGGTAGCTTTAACATTTGTACAACTTGGAGATACTAGATTGTTGGGAAATTTCTTATGAATCATTTATGCCTTCTCCCAGGAGTACTGGTTCTAAGCTTCCCCAGGAAAGTCCTGAGCACACTGCCCCTCCCACTTTTAGGGAGATAACCTTATCTACTAGAAGGTCTTCCTTTCGCCTTGGAGGTTGTGACGCACGTAGAGAAGCCAGAGGTCTCTTTAGGAGATTCTGAGATATTCTTAAAACATCTGCCCCTGCGCTTATTCAGGAACAAGATAATCAAAACAAAGTACACTTTAAAAGGTCAACAAGATTGGGTGGGCTAGAGGAGTTGGCCTCAGATCAGATTACAAGCATTTTCCACGTAATTACTTGGACAATTATGTGGCATATACAGCAACAGAGTCAGAATGGCTGCCCGCCCTACACAGAGACTTACACTGACCGGCAAAGAATGGTGTGGAAAGACAATGAAAGAATGACCTTCCTATCTCAGAAAAAGTTTTCTTAGAAAAATACGGGGCCACTTTGTGCCATAGGACCAAGGAGCAAAAGAATGCCAGGATCAGACATATAAATAAATTCAATAAAGATATAAAACACAAACATTGTATTATGCCAAAAATTGAATAATAACTGCAGCAGCCTTGGCACGAGGATTCTTCTTGGGCCTATTAACACTCTGACCACTAAGAGTTAATAATACACTACTGGGCACATGGAAAACTGCCCCCAGGCTGGCTTGGAGATTTTCTTTCTGTCTAGCATCCTTGAAGACACGGGCTCTGCGAGTCTGAAAATGGCTGTCATATGCCTCTAGAGTCTTCAAAATTGGGTTATGGAGTCGATGAGTAGAGATGCTTGTAAGAGATAACTCTGTTCTGCCACCGTTTATCAGTGATGACTGAAATGTATGTCAGAGGGAGTTAAACGTGTGTCCAGAAATAAAATTGATATGATCCATGTTTTTGGACAACAGAAATCTATCCTTGATTACTGACTCTGTATAAATAAAGAAGCACCCTGACTGTTAGGCTGCAAGATTCTTGCCATCACCATGACCTGGCTCAATCCGTTCCTTGCCTACTTATTAGAACTTAAAACTGTTTCTTCCCCCCATAGGGTAAAATCGGTATATACAGCACAAATCTTAACTACACCATTCAATGAGTTTTAACAAACACATGCATCTAAAATAATTAGACTATGCCTAGCATTGTGCAAAGTTTTGTTGTGTTTCTCTCCATCCCATTCTACTTTCAGGCTTCTACTTTCCTGTTTTTTTTTTTTAATGGTTCTAGATTCCTCCTGTTGCTGTGATGAAACCATGAACCAAAAGCAACCAGGAGGGGACAGGGTTCATTTCAGCCTACACTGTCAGGTCACAGTCCATCATTGAAGGAAGTCAGGGCAAGAACACAAGGCAGGAGCCTGGAAACAGAGGCCATGAAGGAGAGCTGCCTTCTGGCTTGCTCCTCGTGGCTTATGTGGTCTGTGTTCCTATACAATCCAGAACTACATGGCCAAAAATGCACTACTCACAGTGGGCTAGGTCCTCTCACCTGACTTGTTAAGAAAATGCCCCACTGACATGCCTGGAAGCTAATCTGATGGGGGCAATTCTCAATGGAGGTTCCTTCTTTCCAGGTAACTCAACTTGACAAGACTAACCAGTACATTGGCCTTAAATGACGCCCCTGCTGCAGTGTCTCCTGCAAATGGAATGGATTAGTATGTGCCCTTCTGAATCTGGCTTGTGTGCAGCATAATGTCTGATGGATACATTCATGTATAGCATCTACCAGTGCTTAGTGTTTAGTGATGAGTGTTCTTCTATTGGATGAGTATACCACTGTTTAAAAACTACATTCTTTCTGGGCCGTGGTGGTACATGCCTTTAATCCCAGCACTCGGGAGGCAGAGGCAGGTAGATCTCTGTAAATTCAAGGCCAGCCTGGTCTACAAGAGCTAGTTCAGGACAGGCTCCAAAGCTACAGAGAAACCCTGTCTCAGAAAACCAAAAAACAAACAAACAAAACTTCATTCTTTTATGGATATTTGAAATGTATCCAGTACAGGGGTGTTATGAACAAGACATGGATATTCATTTACAGGCTTTTTTATAAGTATGTGCTTTCATGTTTTTGGGGTAAGTATGTATGGTTAGCATTGAAAACCAAGGTCATAGACTAGTAACTTTTTACTTATTTATTTACTTACTTATTTAGGTTTTTCAAGATAGAGTTTCTCTATGTAGCCCTAGCTATCCTGGAATTAGTTCTGTAGACAAGGTTGATCTCCAACTCAAAGATATACCTGCCTCTTTCTCCTGAGTGCTGGCACTAAATGTGTGTAACACCATGCCCAACTTAGACTAGTAACTTTAAACTGATGAGAAACTGCCCAACAGTTTTCCAGAATGACTGCACTCTGTTACACTCTGCCAAGGATTTATGAGAATGCTGATTGCTTCCTGCCCCTGATGATTTTAGGCCCGCAGCGGTTATGACTTTAGCTGGTCTAGTGAGTGATAGAAGAATGGCATTCGATATGGTTTTAATCT
>LOJH01014446.1:9039-19972 GCA_001685095.1 Ellobius talpinus
ATATATATATATATATATATATATATATATATATATATATATATATAATGAATTGGCTAGATAATTCGGAACCGAGATCCACGTGGTTGAAGGAGAGACACAAATTTCGCTGGTTGTTCTGACACACCCCCCGTCACACACACACATACACACAGGGCATGGTGGCGACCACCTGCAATCTTAGCACTGGGAAGGTTCCTTGCCAGCCACGAACATACAGTGAGAACCTGTCTCAAACTTTCAAAGAATTAAGCCCACACTTCATGCCCTCCGTACCCACAGATCCACCCACGGGTGGCTCAGAGAAGACCAGGGCAGGGAACGGCAGGTTTCCCGAACTGAGTGGCCGGCTGCAGCTTTCACTGCGCTGAGCTCCAGCCACGTGCCGCCAATCCCAAGGCTCAGTTTGCCCAGCGGCAGAGTTTAAAGACCAGCCAACGTAGGCGGGGCGCAGGATACCCAGGAAGGGGCGGGCACCTCCGACACGACTGCGCATAGGCGGGGCGGGGCGGGCCTCCCACACCGCGACGCTATTGGCCGTGCTCGGCGCCACCCCAGCAGTAGCTACGGAAGTCAGCCCCGCTTCTTCCTCTTTCTCTCGGATCAGGCGGCCTCAGCGGTGAGCATCGCAGCCATGGTGAGGCCACGGGAATCTGGTGCCATCCGGGTGGGGGAACGCGTGGGGACAGCGGCGCGGGGTGAGGGGCGTGAGCGGGGGACGCAAGGAGCGTCCGAGGCCTGCGGTTTGGCTCTATACGGCTGGCCCTACTTCGGGCCAGTACAGACCGCGTACCCTACCCACTCACGGTCCCTCGGTCGGCCGCGGTGAAAGCGGGAGCTTCCGCTCGGTGACCCACAGAGTCGCCTCTCGTACAGGCCAAGATTAAGGCTCGGGACCTGCGCGGCAAGAAGAAGGAGGAGCTTCTAAAACAACTGGACGATTTGAAGGTGGAGCTATCCCAGCTTCGCGTCGCCAAGGTGACAGGTGGCGCCGCATCCAAGCTCTCCAAGATGTAAGTGACCCTTGAGGTCCTAGCTGGGTGCACACCCTTCTCTGCCTTGGCCCCTTGCGCTTTTTCCCACCAATCGTCCTTGGCCAATTTACGTAGTTTAAAGAACTAGGAATTCCGGAAGGCACATGGCGGTACAACCCACCTGGACCCAGGCATGGGTTGTAGGATGACTGGAGAAACATGGTAAGGACCAAGGGGGCTTGCGAAGAGGACATGGGTTGGCTTTAATGGATGCCACCAGTACTCCACCACCCCAGACAGTCTTGAGGGTGAGTAGAGAAAACATAAGGAAATTTACGTGCTGAGACCTCCAGCCTATGCCCTCTGACAAATTACTCTCAGCCTGCTTCTGCGTTCACTCCACACCTGTTGATTCCACGGTGTGCTTCCTTAAGCTAGAATGGCTACCATTTCATAGCATAGCCTCTGGTATAACCTCTTGGCCTGGGTTAAAAGACCGTTTCTCGTTGTCTTAGTTGCATTAGGTTTCCGTACACGTGTCCCTGGAGAGCCTGTTGACAAACTTGTCCTCGCCTCCAGGACTTTGCCCACTAGGTGATATAGTTGGGGAGTACCAGCTGGCACTTGGAATTCACAGACATCTGTTTTCACAGACGAGTTGTCCGAAAATCCATCGCCCGTGTTCTCACCGTCATTAACCAGACTCAAAAGGAAAACCTCAGGAAATTCTACAAGGTGAGCACTGGCCAGAGCTGTTGTGGAGAGGTTTGGGGGTACGTGGGAGGAAGGGTGACCTCCCAATTTTTGTGCCTGAGTTTAACCAGTTACCAGCTTCTTGCACTGACATCAGTTCTGTTAGTGTCAAAGGGTCAGTGTTGAAAGTGGGCGTCCGGTGTGAGCACTGGCTTTGGACCCAGCCTTCTCGGCTATGCTGTGTTGTAGTCATTGGGTTGTTTTGCTGCTGTTCGGAGCTGGAACCCTGGCATCTGGCTGTTCAGGTGTTGTCTCTGTCACTGTTTCTGTCTCATCTGCCAAGCACTTGCTGATAAACCGAGGGACCCATGCCCCTCTTCGACCTTGTCCTGTCACTGTAGAGGCAAAGCAAGGCTGCAGAGTCACGCAGATTCACTCCTGTGGCTAGAGCTGTTGTCTCCAGAAGAAAGAAACTGTTCTGGAGGGAGCCACGTCATTTTAAGATAATTCTCCTCTTAATTGAAGCCATCTGGCAGAGCAAATTAGTATTGGGATTTGGCATATCAATCAGAAAGCTGTCGTGATGTGAGGAAATTTTGGTTTGGGCAGGTCTGGAATCTTCCTCAGTTTCTGAGGATCAGGCACTTGTCAGTCAGGGAACTGAACTTAGGGAACTTAGGTGAAACATTTTGTGGTTCTCTGTGACTCTGGATACATTTGGCATTTCAGCATTTAGCGTATATGTGACTGAAGATTGCTTTTTATTTAGGTGGTGCTTGGTGGCTAAAAACCCTGACGTTTCAAATGTCAGGCAACTAAGTAAACCAGCACTGAGTTACCCCCAGACCACAGAAAGTAAGGTTGGAGGTTGTGCTTTTTCGTTTTAGAACAGGTCTCACTTTGTAGACCAGGGTAACCTCTAGCTCACAGAGCCTCTGCCTCCCTGCTGGGTTGCAGGCACCATGCTGTGTGGGCACTGTTTGCCATGTAGTCATCTGTTTATAAAGATGGGTGTGTTTAGTGGGTGCTGTGGGGATGTAACTCACTAAGCGAGTGGGTGAGCAGAACATGGATAAGGCCTACCTGAGGTGTCTTTGTGCCCTCACCCCATGCTACACAGCTTTCTGGGGTCCTCCATCCACCTGCAGGATTTCGAGACAGGGTTTCCTCTGTGTAGCTGTAACTTGGTCTGGCCTCTCGGCCTCCCAGGTGCTGGGATTAAAGGTGTGCACACCACCCAGCTAAAGGGGTTTCTTAAGTTTTATTATGTATACAGTATTCTGCCTGCATGTATCCCTGCAGGCCAGAAGAGGGCACCAAATCTCACTGCAGATGCTTGTGAGCCACCATGTGGTTGCTGGGAATTGAACTCAGGACCTTTGGAAGAGCAGGCAATGCTCTTAACCACTGAGCCATCTCTCCAGCCCTCTTCTTTTTTGTTTTTGAGGACGGGGTCTCTCTGTAGCCTTGGCTGTCCTGGAACTTGTTCTGTAGACCAGGCTGGCCATGATGAACTCAAGAGATCTGGCTGCCTCTGCTTCCTGAGTGCCATCATTAACTGTGGGCAACCACTGCTCAGCCTGACTACACATTTTTTGAGGATTTATTTAATATTTATGTATATGATTGGTCTATCTGCATGACAGAAGTGGACATGGGGTCCCACTATAGATGGTCGTGAGCCACCATATGGTTGCTTGGGAATTGAACCCTGGACCTCTAGAAGAGCAGCCTCTAGAGAGTGGTCTTAACTGCTGAGCCATCTCTTCAGCCCCATGATTTTTTATTTATTTATTTGGTTTGTTTGTTTCTTTTGTTTTCTGAGACAGAGTTTCTCTGTGTATATTAGGTTGGCCTAGAACTCAGATCACCCTGCCTCTGTCTCCTAGGTGCTGGGATTAAAAGCATGCACCACCAGCACCCGGCTGATGACATTCTTAAAGACTTGTGTGTGCCTTGCTCTCTGCTTTTTAGTTGACTGCTGGGGAGCTTGCTTTGGAGGCCATTTTGTCCTGAAGTTCTTGGTGTGGCTTCTGCTCTTCTCCAAATAGGAGCCTGACCTGTAGGACCTGTGTCCTGGGGGTGGGGGGACTAATACTTTAGAAAACTTGGAAAAGCCTAGGAGATGAAGATGACAGCTCCCTTAAAGGTTGTGCCTGGAGGACCACCCAATTAATAGTAGTCATCACAGCCCCAGTGTGTGTCTTGTGCCCTTTAGATTGTGCTGTGGTTTTCACTTAGTTACTGGCAATTGATACATAGGAAACTGAAATTTAGCCCTCTGGTCTTGGTGTACAAGTAGTAGAAGCCGTCCAGCACCTTTTTAGCAGTTCCAGCTGAAAAAGCTCCGCGTGCTGTCCCGTCGTAGTCTCCTCCTTTACAGTCTTCCCAGTAGCCCCTGGTACTCAGATTCACTCTCTGTCCCAGGGCAAGAAGTACAAGCCTCTGGACCTGCGACCCAAGAAAACTAGAGCCATGCGCCGCCGGCTCACCAAGCACGAGGAGAAGCTGAAGACAAAGAAGCAGCAGCGGAAGGAGAGGCTGTACCCGCTACGCAAGTATGCGGTCAAAGCCTAATGGAAGGGCAATAAAGTGCAAGACTGGCTAACTTTCTGCTTTTAGTTTTGTACCTCGAGCCAGTGGGGGTGGGGACCAGGTGACCACTTAGCTACAGCGGATGACAGACAGGATGGGGGTAATCCCTGCATGCAGCCGAGATCCTGGTGGCTGCTTTCTGTGGTAAGTTACACAGAAGAGGTTCTTGAGACTTGAGCAGTGGGCTTGTCATGTTGCCATATCAGCAGCCCCTGACACTAAGAGTTTGCCGTCGGGGGTGAAAACACAAGCGTGGGCCACATCAAGCAGGCCCTGTGGGTAGCACAGCATCAGAGTCAGGGCTGGCCGGTCCTGCCAGTCTTTGCGCCGATCCTGTCAGCACTGTACTTTACCTTTAGGGTCTCCAAGCATTCTCCTGTGTTGCAGTACCAGACTTTGACCTGGATGTGAAAACAGGCAGACTTGGGAGTTGTCAGTATGCTCCCAAATTCCAGGCATGGCCTGGGCTCTTCTGCGGGCAAGCTTTAAAGTGCCACCCGCATAGCCTCTAGCACAGAAATGTGAAAGGTTCGTAGGTTAGCATTGTTGATGCCACCATTGTGGGGCAGCCCAGTCCTTTGTGCCCTTGCTGTGCAGCTATGGGCATCATCTATCATGGGAAGGCTAAGGTTTGGAGGAGGGGTACCTTGGATTTGGGTGGACTTGCTGTGCGGGAGTAACCAGCACTGGCTAGCCTCAGCTTGTCGGGAGAACAGGCTAGGCTATTCACCCAGGTCCCTTGAGCTGGAAAAGAAGGCTGCTGGTTGTGGGCTTCCAGATGCGGATGGTCTTGTCCCAGGAGCTAGATGCCTGAATAGACACCCCTGAGCTCAGTGAACTGCACAATGGCCTGCACCCTTGGGTCTGGGAGCAAATAGGGACCGGCCTGGAGCCCCAGGTAGCTTGACTTGCCAAGAGGCCAGATGCTGAGTAGCATAAGCAGCTGATGTTGCCAGTGTGGCCCTCTAACTCCTGGTAGGAGACAGCTGGGGTTACCACCCCCAGGTCCCAGATGTGCACACTTGAGTCCCAGGAACCAGTGGCCTGTGGGCAGTGACCATGAGTATGAGCCAGCTCTTAACCACTCCTGTGGCCACTGACAGGGTGGGGCCGGGATGAGGCTCACCAAAGCATTTGCAGTGGGGGAGAAGTCACTGCTCTGCACAGAATCACGATGACCAGCCAAGAGGCATACATTGCGGCCAGACTGTAGAGAGAGTCTGAGCTACAGAGATGGAGGGGGCAGCCGAAGAGCCTGTGGTCCTTTACTAGGCCTAGCCTTTGGGGCTACTGGCCTAAGTGAGCTTGCTGGGCCTTGCCACAGGAGGAAGGGACACTGCGGGCTAGGAACTGCCGTGCAGGGAGAAGCACTGGGGGTCATGGGTACAGAAAGCACATACCTCTGACCCAGGCCCCATCTTCTCATACCTGTACCTCTCAGAGAATGACCCGCCTGTCCCAGCCACCTGATGCCAGCTGCCTTGAGTCAGGGCTGAAGCTGTCTCCACACTCTGCTGGTGACCTGCAGACACTTGAATCTTGTCACATCCCACAGGCGAAGAGTGGTCACAGGAGGAGCTGGCAACCAGGCGGCCATCAGAGGAGAAGCAGCAGAACTTGACTGGGCCTGAAGAGGCAGAGAACACTGGCATTGTCTTCCTGCCCTCATGGTTGACATTTGTCATCTGATTCTAGCCTCTTGACCTGAGTGCAGCTGGAACACAGGAGCATCAGATTCAGACCCCTCCTTCCTATGACACCGGCACTGCCCACCTAGGTTCTCTGGCTCTGTGGTAGTCACCCTGTCCCATCAATTCCCTCAGGCTTATCTATCCTGTGACCAAGAAAACAGTCCAAAAAGTTCACATGTACAGGTTGACAGGCAACCTGGAGGACATAAGGCTTAAGTGAAACAAGTCAGTTAAACACTGATGTATCCCATTGGGGGAGGAGGCTTCTAGAGAAGTCCAACAGTATCGGGGATGGAGGGGAATGGGGTTGTAGTTCTGCCAAAGAAGGTTCTGGAGAATACGTACCATTGGCCTTCATGTCTAGGGATTAGAAATTAAGATCTGACTGGGCCGTGGTGGCACACACCTTTAATCCCAGTACTCAGGAGGCAGGCGAGTACAGAGTGCCAGGACAGCCAAAATTACACAAATCGTTCCAAAGCAAAACGAGATTTGAGCCCAGGTCTCAGAGTGAGTGGATGGGCCCCTTGAGTGTTAGGTTTGGTGTCTTCCACCCCTGTTGCTCCAACCCTCTCCCCCAAAGTCCTAGGTCACCAAGATAGGGTCCAGGTGGCTAAGTCCCACCTCTGTGGCCTGCCATTCTCCACAGCAGCCGCCTGCTCCTGGTCTCCCATACATAGACACAGCCGTCATCTTCGGCTGTGAGCAGGGTCTGGCCATCAGGGGAGAAGGCAGAGCAGTTGACCTGGAAGTCAGAAACGGGGCAAAAGTGGTTCCATGCCTGTCAAATGTTATTTGTCCCCTCAGCTCTAACCTGCCCAGGAACCCAGGGTGAGGGCATAAACTCCAGGTCCCGCTTCATAGCCAGGACCCTGCGAACCTAGGCTGGAACCCAAATCCTAAAGCAAGTTCTAAATCAGGAAGTGAATTTCAGCCTAGCCTGGTGGACTGAGCCTTTCATCCCAGCACTTGAGAGGCAGAGGCAAGCATGGTCTATAAAGCAAGTTCCAGGGCAGAAACTCTGAAAAAAAAAAAAAAAACAGATTGACAAGCTGGCTGTAGTGGTGCAGACCTTCAGTCCCAGCACCAGGGAGGACAGGAGAACTGGCTGAAGTCTGAACTTGCATTTTAAGCAGCCTGATGCTGCCTCAAAAGACGAAAGAGATCCATGGAGTTTCTGGCTAAACAGCTACATAGTGAAACCCTTAGACAGAAAAAAGCCTGGCAAACACGCTGGAGGCAAAGGCAGGTCTATATAATGAATTCCAGAACAGCCAGAGCCAGATAATGAAACCCTGTCTCAAAAACCAAAAAGAAAAGATAATCCTAGAGTCTATACTTGAGCTATGGAGAGACCCCACCAAGCCTGGTCAGAGCCCCGGGGGCTCACCTCCCCGCGGTGTTGACCGAAGAACCTCACAATGCCCACGGCCAGCTTTGTTGAGGCCTCTATGTTCATGGGCATCCGCCACAGGGTCAGGCCCTCCTAAGCGGGCACCAGTCCCGTTGGAGGGTCGGTACAAGGTGGAAAGGTAAGGGAAGCTGTGTACGAGCAGTCTCCATGGTAATGGGACGGAGTGCGCAGCCGCAGTCGGGGAGGTTTCCAGGAAGCCTCCGTGTAAGGCGGCTGTGATAGAGACCTTTTAGGTTACGGGAAGCTGCTGCAAGTAGGGTGGCAGGAGACACCTTGGGCCAAGAATCTGAGCAGAGTGGCCTCTAGAGGGCGCGCCAGATACGCACCGGGACACCAGCTGCAAAGTCCCCACTGACTCCTTCACCTGGCTGAACAGGGTCCAATTTACCCGGTGCTTAGTTGAGTCAAACATGGCGGAGGGCGGGGGACGGGTAGCGCTAGCACATGGTAGTATCCACGAAGAGCCAGACTTCTGGCCAGAAGTGGCTGGCTGGCTCTGGGCCTAGGGACAACATCCATCTCCTCCCTCCAGGATGCAAGGAACAGGAGGGCCTGGGGTTGGAGGTACAGGTGGGAGGTCCCAGGAGCTCTCAGGATCGCACATGGATTGCTTGACCTGAAACGTGTAAAGAACAAACCTCTACAGATGTGGGAAACTGACGGCTGAAGAAATACAGAGGTGGAGAGTAGTGCTGGTCCTGGGCTTGGTCTGTTCTCTCATCACCAGAGCCCTCACAGCGGGTGTCTGAGGACCCTTATTTCTTGTACCTCTGGGAAACAGGCTCCCAGGGGGGATGAAGCATGGGCAAGTCACTCAGTTCTTTCATCAAAGAGCTGAAGCCAGAGACAAGGCTCCCAGCTCTCCTACCAGACGAAAATGAGCAGGGATGGGTGTGGGAGGCCTCCCCCTTGTGAATTTCAGACTGTAGGATTGGGCAGGGCAGCAGCTTTGGGAGTGTCAAATTCAAGGGTTCCCAGCAGTGACTCATTCCCTTTCCCCCATAGCCCTTTGCCAGAATCTTCTCACGGGACCACTCTAGTCCTGCTCTATTTTAGGCTTTAGACAGTCAGGCGTGTAAGGGGGCGACAATGGCGGCTTTGAGCCGGGCCCACCCTCATCCTTGCTCCCAAAGGGCCCAAGTCACCGAGTTGGCTCCTCAGAGACCTGCCTGTGCTGATTAAAAAGATTCTCCCCACATGACTCCCAAAGACAGAGTGCTCAGAAGTCAAAATCCCTGGCCTCTCCTATGCTCAGGCACCAACACCCTGCATGCAAGTTCCCTAGCCACCTGACTGCTACTCCCTACCTTGGCCTGTTCACTAGACTGTCTGCCTCTAGCAACCCTCCCCACCTATCCTACTTAGAGTTAGTGTGCAGTCATGAAACACTGCAGCCAAATGCCAACTGGGTAGGAAAGGGAGTTTGGGTGTTTTTTTGTTTGTTTGTTTTGTTTTGTTTTTTCAAGATAGGGTTTCTCTGTATATCTTTGGCTGTCCTGCCTCTGCTTCCCGAAGGCTGGGATTAAAGGTGTGCACCACCATGCCCAGCTAGGAAAGGGTTTTTAAGTGGCTTACATTTCCACATTGCAGTCCCATCATTGAAGGCAGTCAGGACAGGAACTTAAAACAGGGCAGGAGACTGGAGGCAGGAGCTGATGCAGAGGCCATGGAGAGGTGCTGCTTACTGACTTGCTCAGCCTGCCTTCTTATAGAACCAGGACCAGCAGCCCATATATATGTAAAGTAGGCACTCACAGGTTTCCTGAGGAGGAGCACTGCCTCTCAGGGGTGGTAAATGGTAGAAACCCTCCTCCAAATACTGATTTCCAAATTGCCCTTCCTGCTAAGCCTACAGCTGGGGACACTGGTATTGTAAAGAAGGCCTGGCAGCCAGGGGCTTCATGCCCAGCAGGTGTGCAAGCCCTGATTTTGGGCAGGTGCAGTCTCTGGGGACTCCTAAGGAGGTCACAGGAATGATGGTGACTCAGGCCCTGCCCAATGGTCTGAAGTACTCAGATCCAAAACCCTGTAACTGAATACATTCTCCAGCTACCTGACTGCTCCTGGGGCCAGGAAATGCTTTCCTCACACCCATCACCCCTAGCAATGCCTAGGAAGGCCAAGGGAAGCATTTCATAGCACTTATTTTCTCAGGGAGTGTGTCCCACCATGTCCTTCTTTAGGCCAGTGCAGTGGCCTTTCTCCCTGTCCCCTGCTCTGCAGCTTATCTCATCACAAAGCTAAACACACATCAGCGCTCTTCTAAAGACCTAGACTTGGGCTGGAGAGATGGCTCAGAGGTTAAGCGCATTGCCTGCTCTTCCAAAGGTCCNCATACACACAGACAGAATATTGTATACATAATAAATAAATATTAAAAAAAAGACCCAGGCTTACAAAACAGAAGCCTCTAGGCTTCTTGAGGCAACTTGAGGTCATTTTCAAATGAGCAAGGCAGCAGGGAAGCCCAGAGCCAGGGTGAGCCAGGGCATCCATGGGCATCACTTCTCCCTCGCTCCTGAAGACTCAGTCCTGCTCCACAGCTGCTGCCTGGGGGTGAAGAGTGCCCGGTGGACCCTGGGGGGAGGCTCATGACAAGCCCTGCAGCCCCAGCCACAGGCCCTGAGGTGACCCCAGTCCCTCTGTCAGCAGCAGCAGTGGGCCCATGGAGTTTAATGTTGCTGCCTAAAGTTGCATGAGGAGTCTCTTCAGTCTCATCCACTCAAGTGAAGCCATCGTTCTTGACTGGGTAACAGAGAGGAATTCTGGGGTGGGAAGGATGAAGCAGAACTGCGGTTTCTTGTTTTGGTGGTGGTGGTGGTTGTTTTTCAAGATAGGATTTTTCTCTATTTAGCCCTGTCCTGGAACTCACTCTGCAAACCAGGATGGCCTTGAACTCACAGAGATTCGATTGTCTCTGCCTCCCAAGCACTGGAATTAAAGGTGTCAGCTACCACACCCATCAAGATTTATTATTAAAGATTTATTGATTTGTTATGTATACAGTGTCCTGCCTGCATGACAGAAGAGGGAAGCAGATCTCATTACAGATGGTTGTGAGCCACCGTGTGGTTGCTGGGAATTGAACTCAGGACCTTTGGAAGAGCAGTCAGTGCTCTTAACCTCTGAGCCATCTCTCTAGCCTCCACTCCCCCCCCCCGTCTCCCGCCGAGAACTGCTATTTATTAAGGTAGATTTTAACTTCAATTTAAGTACAGAGCTAATAGATTCAGAGAAAGGATAAGGCACAGCTGTGCGTGCATGTGGGCTTCTCAAGGAATAGTTACAATTAAGCAATAACCATATATATGATCTTGGTGGCTCTCAAGTTATATCTGTAAGGATAGCTAGGCAACATTGCCCTCACTTTTCCCCTTTTTCAGTGAGTTTATAATAGTGATGACTCCAGAGATGCTATGGTAGGGTTTCCATTGCCATGAAGAGACACCATGACCTCTGCAACTCTTTTCTTTTTTAAAGATTTTTTTTAATTTGTTATGTATACAGTGTTTTGTCTGCATGTATGCCTGCAGGACAGAAGAGGGCACCAGATCTCATTACAGATG
>LOJH01014447.1:0-19873 GCA_001685095.1 Ellobius talpinus
TTTAACATCCTTAGCTATCAGGGAAATGCAAATCAAAACAACTCTGAGATACCAGCTTACACCTGTCAGAATGGTTAAGATCAAAAACACTGATGATAGCTTATGCTGGAGAGGATGTGGAGTAAGGGAAAACCTAGACAACAAAGAAGACCCTAAGAGAGACATACATGGATCCACTTTGGAAGGAAAAAATGACAAGAGCTCCTGAATAAATTGGGAGCATGTGGGGTAGGGTGGAAGGTAGAAGGGTTGTGGACTGTAGGCTGATTGTTCTTTGCTTTATGTCTAAAATCCAATTATGAGTGAGTACATATTATATTTGTCTTTCTGGATCTGAGTTACCTCACTCAGTATGGCTTTTTCTAGTTCTGTTCATTTGCCTGCAAATTTCAAGATGTCATTATTTTTTTACTGCTGAGTAGTACTCCACTGTGTAAATGTGCCAGTTTCCTTATCCGTTCTTCAATTGAGGGGGCATGTTCTGCTTATTACGAATAATGCTGCTATGACCATGGTTGAGCAGATGTCCTTATGGGATGATTGAACATCCTTTGGGTATATGCCCAAGAGTGGTATTGCTGGGTTTTGAGATAGACTGATTCCTAATTTTCTGAGAAATCGCCGTAATGATTTCCAAAGCAGTACCCTCCAGGTGTGCCAGGGAGTCCTAGTGACCAATGTAGGGAAGATGTTTTAGGAAGCTCTGTGGTTTGCCCTTGCTCGGGTCCCATGTCCCATGGTAACACTGAGTTGTATGAAATCTCAGTTTTCAGAATCCGAGGTTTCTAGGGGGACAGTAAATTCCCCACCTGGAGAGGCTGCCAAGTAGAACTATGTGGAAAGCTCCTGGCAGGGCGGAGAGGCAGGCTCAGAGACACTCCAGTCCCTGCATCTCCACGTTCACCGTAACATTCCACTCTTACCTCTCTCGTGTGCTAGATATCCATGACGCCCATGCCACTTGGCTCAAACTCAAAGTGGGACCAACAAAAACCCACCTAACCACACCAGCTACTCACCTGGCTGCCTGTGGTAGGGCCCCTCAGGCTCCATGGAAGGCTCACAGAGATTGTCTTCTGAATTACAACCTAAGGAGAGAATAAGGATAATGTGTTGGGGTTTCTCGAATGCCTACAACCCACAAGGAAAACCCTGGGGTCCCAGGCTACATGACCAACTCAGGCCTTTGTTCAGCCCCTAAATCAAGCAAGCAAGAGAAGGTCCAAGGGGTGAGGGAGGGGTGTGGATGGTGCCCCCACTCATCTGTCTACCTGGGAAGAGAAGACGGGCTAATGCACTGGACAGATTCCATCCAACTCAAGTCACACTGTGCCTGTGCATGAAGGGCAGGTGAGCTCTGGCCTTGGGGCCAGGGAAAGCAGCCAAGAGTCTAGTGCCCCAGGAACTTTCCAACCCCCAAAGCTAGCAGCACCAAAGGCAGAGGGCATGCAATCATCTTTAAGAGCCACAATGTCATCAAGCTGGGGGAGGGAAGGAAAGAAAAAAAGCAGACAATTGGGACCTACCATCTAAGGGGGGAGGCTGAGCAAGCCTAGAGCCCTCAGCTCCTACCAAGATACTAGTCAGCAAGAGGCCTCTCCAAAATTGCCTGTTTCTATCTGAACACTAAATGTGGGGTCATCTCTGAAAAGATCTCCATACTGAAATCAGTTACCTACCCGCTAGCAACAAGTGTCCAGACTGTGAACTCAGGGACCCCATGAGGGTTGCTTGTGTTTTATAGCACCAAGGTTGTGCATGCTTCCTTCCAAGGCTGAGTGTATAGGAGTAGCCCCAAAGAGGCCATCATATTCAACTGTTTCTTTTTTCCTTTATTTTATTTTCGTATTTTCATCTTTCTTCAATCACATGGAGGGCAGTTCCCTTCTGTTCACGTATTCTAGACTTTCAAATGCCTCTCTCTGGCCATCACTTCTTTCATAGCATCCTGTCTTGTTTCGCGGCCACAGTAACTTTTTTTTTTTAAAACCGTTAGGCAATTTAACACTTCGATCTCAATGCTTCCAAACACCCCAGTTCAGGCCAGTGACTTCTGCATTGGCTTTTCCTCTGCTAGGCGCTGCAGGTTCTCGTGTACCTAAAGAATCCTTCAGCCTCTGTGGGCTTTATGTGACAGCTGACCAAGCCATCTGGCTGGGATCTCTTCAGTTAGTGAGACTCAAAGACTACCAATTTTGCGCCTGAGGTGTGTACAGCCACTGGAGTGCTAGGCTATAGCTATCTGCAAACCCTTCACTGATGTTGTTGGTTTTGGTATGGGACATTTGCCCTCGGTTCTGTCAACAGACTTCTGGGTTAGAGACCCTCTCATTCATCTTTTCTAGAGAAAATATCTTCTGACTCCAGGGAGCTGCCTGGTATCAGCCCAGTCCCGGTGCCACCAATGCCTGAATGCTCTTGCTGATGGGTCCTGAGGCTTTTCTCGTGGTATTTAGGCCTACTGATGGTTGAATTATTTATCCAAACTCACTTGGCTGGTAAGTAGAAACAAGGCTTGCACCAACTTGTGACTCAGAAGTCTTCATCAGCTTTTCCCCTCTGAGAATATCTCTGGTCTTTAGAAGGCCCCAGGCCCAGAGCTCATCATCTAGAGAGGTCATACTCACCTTTGGTGCGGCCTGGATGCTTGGGAACTGCGGTGGAGCTGGAAGGGGCTGCCGTGATGGCTGAGGTTGAAAAAGTCCGGGAGCCAGGCTCTGAGGGCCAGGACTTCACAGCTGGGTCTGTGGAGGCATCTGTGCGATCAACACTGCCTCCTCGTGGGGACCCTCGCTTTGGTTTTAGATCCCCGGAGCCTGGGGCAGAAGACATTGAGAAATGAGATTGTGAGCCCGAGTCAAAGCTGGGCAAGCACACGGAGGCCCAAAGCAGGTGCAGCAGGGCACAGAGACTACAGAGACACAAGCGGGGTGGCCCCCCAGCTAGGACTGAGAGTAGGAGGCTACCACAAGGCTAGCTCAGACTCCAGTATGGCCACATGGTTATCACTGGGGGACTGGTGGGGAAGAAGAACACAAGCGGAGAAATAAAATGTTGGGGATGATCCAAAAGTCAACTATGGGGTACACTTTCTGGGATCCTCTATAAATCCTGTCTCAACAGCCCAGACAAGGACCTAAAGCTGTCTCCAACCCTGCCACTGAGGTGCCGAGGGCACTGTCAACTGGGTTTCTTGGGGTGTCAAAAGGAAGTTCACTGACAAGCTCACCACAGTTTGTTCTCAGAAACAAAACAAAAATAAAAAAAACCAAAAACCCAAAAAGCTTTAATCTCTGCAAGGTGTTTTTCACCTTGTATCTTAGGTTTTTATGCAGTGCTAAATTTGCTGCTACAACCTCATTTCTCAATGTCTTCTGCCCCAGGCCCTGGGGATATACCTGCTGAAATTAAGCAATATTGTTGAAAAGCACTACCTCCGAAAACAAACCAACCAACACCCCCCCCGCCCCAAAACACCTAATCCAAACAGACAACAAGGAGTGAGTATGGGATCTCCAGACGAAAAATATAAATGAGCAGGGAGGGCTGAGGGCACAATGAGATGACATCACATATGTAAGACCCAGGGTTCGAGCCCAGCATCTCAAAAGAAAATAACCCCAAATAAACAAAAGAAAACACGGGAGAATTCCCAACAGCTGGGAGGTTGCTCTCACATAAACTGGACTCCTCAGTCCTTCCACTCCAGAGTTCTTCTCCATGTGGTCTCAAGGCTCAGATCTTAGGATCTGAACTGAGGAGATTAGATTTTGGATGCTAAGATTTGATGAGAAGCAAGACTCAAGTCTGATAGAATAGATAGTGACGAGGCCTTCCTGCGGGTTAGGTGAAAACGAAGCTCCAGAAGGGGGTGGAGATGGGCGGGCAGTTAGCATGAGCACCACACAGACAAGCACAATTCCAACAGCATGCGAGGAAGACAGACTCTGGGGTCAGGCGCCATGATGGCTTGGTGTTCTTAAAGACAGGGTCACAAGCTGAAGTCAGTGGCAATGATAACCAACCTTAACACTGTCATAGCTGCAGGTTTATATGGTCACCTCATTTCTAAGGTGACACTTTTTTTCCATGTGCAGCACAGTACTGACGATAACCTTTCCTTTTCAAGATAAAGTGAAGCGCAAGCACTGAGTCACTTTTAGGGAGAACCCATAATAACCATAGAGGAGAGGGGCACGGCCCAAATCACAGAGCTGTGGTGTGAGGCAGACAATGACGGTGGTGGTGACCTCTCTGGTCAGCACCTTCCCCTGCTCTGGGTGTAACTTAAGTCCTGATATATGTTCTGTCCACTATGGCTTTAATTTCACCCTCCACGATGTCAAAGAATCACAACACAGTCATAAAACTCCACTCCGGCTGGGCAGATCAGCTCAACTATTCAAAATGCTAGAAAAGAGCAGGGCCATCCTTCAAAACACAGACTGGGGGCTTAGGAGCGGAAGGCAGCAGCTGTGTTCTGACCAAGGGATGGGAGCAAAGTTGAGCTGTTTAAGAATAAATCTTTAGAAAGGCAGCTCATCGGCTGGCAGTACTTCAGGAAGCGCAGCGACAGCTAACCACACCTGCTTTGCACGCTCACAACAGAAGCTTGCAGATGCGGGGAGGAGGAGGAACATGAGGCCTCTTCACTTACTTAGCACGGGTCTCCTGGCCCAAGGACAAGTAAATGCACGTACATCCTGAGGGTCCCCTAAAACTGTGCTGTGCTGAAGAACGGTCCAGGGAGCATGAGAACTCATCTTCTATTTTGCAATCGGAATCCACGATGGCTACTTTGTAATTGGGGTGAGGAACGGGGTCCACTAGGGACTGCGTGGCCTTTAGGGACTAACTTCCTTTAGTTGGTAGTTTGAATTTTAGAAATGAAGGAGGGATACATGATGAAGACACATGGTAAAGGAGGGGGTCAGAAATCCCCAATGTCTGAGAAAGAGACAGACTCGCTGGGAGAGGATGGGATGTCAGAGGAAGACCAGAATCGCAGGCGTTTAGAGAGAGCTGGGTGGGCCGACGGAGACTTGTCTTTATCCTTGCTTTTGCTTCTCAAAAAGGGACTCTTTTTGCGCTGGGATGCTAAATTGTTATCGTTGTGATAACCCAGAAGAGGAAAAACAAAAAAACAAACAAATGAAATGAACAATAATCACAATGAATCTAAGCTAGCTAAAAGTACTTAGGAAAGCGGAGTCCTGTCCAGCCAGTACCCAATACCTGGGCCAGAACCATTTGTGCTCTGACTCGATTTAATTTAGTGGCACACCGGTGCCAACCATTACTCCTGAGGTGCATCAGGAGAATGATACGCTGCCCCAGGAGCCACCGGTTAAGATGACTTTTCAATTTCAGTGTGTTAAATTATTAAATACGAATGCTTATTAACATGGAAGCCAGCTCTCTTACTCATTCATTTTAATGACAGGTTCCCTGACAACTCATTGGACACACCTAATGACATGCTGGCCCACTGTCAGGGTACAGTCTGCCTGAAGCACTCACAAAAGGCTGTAATTCTAGAATATCCTCCTTTGGCAACATGAGTTTAGAAGCGCTCAAATATCTTTTTCATCCCCCTTCACCCAAGACCAGGGGGAATGATTTTCTTTCAGATCCTTCACGTCCTCCACTCCTTGAAGTGGAGCTCCTGACCATACCTGCCAGGGTATTCACTGCTCCAACAGATTTCTGGTTTAGGATTAAAGTGGACGCTAGACTCTCTACTATTTCTTTTGCCACAGCACCACCTAGTGGTCAAATCCCACATTATAGACTAAAGGTTCCAGGTTAGTGACCACAGCTGAGGGAGGCACTGAACAGAACTCCACAGCTGCTGTCATTCCAGGCAGTGACAACTCAGGAGTCTGAGTCTGAGACACCGGGCTTGGACCTCTATTACTCTATCGGCTTTGTCTCCTCAGTGTTACCTTTGTGAGATCATCTTCTAGAAGATAAATAGCATAAAAGATGGACAGTAATAATGCCCACCTTGTGGGTTAGGAATCAGATGAGAAGGAGACCTTGCAAAACAGCTCAAAGGGTACTCAGCTCAGCTCCCAGTGGCAGTTTGGACCAGGCAGACACTTTCTCTGAAAGTTTTCTTGCTTGCTTTCTGGGTTTTTGTTTTCTTTTTCTTTTTTACTGAGACAGGGTTTCTCTGTGTAGCCCTGGATGTCCTAGAACTCGCTTTGCAGAACAGGCTGGCTTCAAACTCAGAGGTCCACCTGCCTCTGCCTCCCAAGTGTGAGGGCTAAGGGAATGTGCTACCATGCCAGGGCTTCTGAAAGCTTTCTTAACTCAGTTAAACTAAGCACAACTAACTCATTTATTTAACTTAACAACAATATAGGCAGAAATGGAAAATGTTCAAAAATTGCCGATATGGAAACTGGAAGACCCTTGCTGGCTTCTATCAGAAATGTTAATGTCTAGAGCTAGTTAAGAGCTGAGGCGTGGCAGCTCTCACCTGTCTGTCATCCCAGGACTCAGGAGGCTGAGGCAGGAGGAATGCCATGAGTTCACGGCCTGTCTGGGTTCTGAGTTTAGACTGAGCTGCAGCATGAGACCCTGTTCGCTGTGACTCACCTTTCACCTACTCCCATCCACATAAAGGACAGACGCAGCTGACGGGAGCATGCAAACACCTCCCAGCTGAAGTGACATGAGTGCTTGCAGTGGTGAACATGCCTCAACCCACAACAGAGGGCACCTGTGACTCCTTCTCATGTGTTCTGTTAGCCCGAGAGCCCGGGCTTCCCTGACATACATTCAGAAAGTTCCAGTGTCTTTAATAAAAATTTAAGTTACTTAAAATGAAGATCTGGCATAAATAACCTAGTGCTCCCCTCCCCACCACACCCCCAATAGTGAAAAGTAAATTTGAACTTCTTGAAATGATTAAGGTAACTTGTATTTCAGATTCGATGATAGTCATTTTTGATATCACAGCATCGGAAATTTGGACCTAGCCTCAAAACTGTTCAGTCACTACAGACCTAGAAGTGACCGCGATAACAATGTCTGTATCCTATCTGCCTTGCTAACCTCTTACGGTACGTTGTGTGCACAACAATCTGTATTGTTTAAAAAAAAAGCTGGGCATGGTGGTGCACATCTTTAATCCTACTCGGGAGGGAGATGCAGGTGGATCCCTGAGTTCCAGGCCAGCCTGGTCTAAAGAATGAATCTCAGGATAGCCTGGGCTGCACAGGGAAACCCTACCTCAAAAATACAGGTTTTTTTTTTTTAATTTTATGTGTACGAGTGCTTACTTGTGTGTGCATTGTGTGTACACAGTGTCTGTGGAAACTAGAGAGGGGCATCAGATTCCTAGAGCTGGAGTTACAGACAGTTGTGAGCTGCCATGCGGGTGCTGAGAATCAAAGCCCATGTCCTCTGCTCGTCATTGCTGAGCCATCTCTCCAGCCCCAACAATCTGTCTCTTAGATGAGGGTTTTACTGCACAGGAGCATGGTAAAACACCTCAGTGGTGAAATGCTGCCAAGACCAAAGGCATTCACCAGTGGCACAACCACGTGCTGCTCATCCGGTCTGAGAACTACAACATGGACGAGCAGCGTTACTTCAGAGCTCCTGGCCAATCCCAAATGCCAACCTTCAGGGAAGATACACCCAGTGTCCCAAGACTACAGTGCTCAGGTCGTATCTGTGTGGAGAATAAATCAAGGTGCTTTTGAAATGATGAAAGATGACAACCACTCGGTACTTTCTAACATTTGGCATGAGGAAGGCGTGGTAAATACGTGTGTACAGAAAAGAGCTAACCATAACCTTTGACACACCTGAGGGAACTCCAAACACGCAGCCCATGTAATAAATGGTGCTTCCCATTCTAAAGTAACAACCCAGCCATAGCAGAGACGGGCTTGGTGGCATGCCCAGGTAGGGGACACGCATATTGCCACGTTCCCATGGAGACATGGCACACCTGATCAGTGGATGGAGCTGTCAGAGCTTCTGTCATTGCTCTGTCGCATCTGGCAGAAGTACCTACCTTTCCCCACAGGTCCATTGTGGGTGTCACGTTCTTCTGCACAGTTTGAACCGGATGTGGGGTTGTCAGGGCTCTCTGTCTGTGATCTGACAGTCTGGGAGGCAGATGGTGAGGCAGGGTCTGAGGGCTCCAGCTGCCAGGAGGAGTTATCTGTGGTGGACTTTAATCGTTCTCTGGAGCCTTCTTTCTTTGGTTTGATAAGTTTGACTAGGGCTTTAGCTCCGATCCAGTGGTTCTTCCTAGTGAGAAGAATTTTAGGAGTTACAACCCATGCTCACAAGAGGCAAGCAATGGCACTGGGATGGAGGTGTGGCTCTGTGGCAGGGTTCTTGCCTCGTATTCACAAGGTCCCGAGTTGGATCCCAATAACCTCAAGAAAAGAGGATGGTGTTCATGAACATCGCCATGATCTTATTTACACCACTGAGGCCTGGAACTGAGAAGCCTCGCTCTTGGGTGCAGGCTATGCAGTTAGCAGAGGGTATGCGGCATCAGACCATGCTGGTCTCCTAGAAGACGACACTTAACTGCACTGTTACTCATCTCTCATGTGCAAGAACAGGGCTGTGCTATCTAGCTGTTTTTTGTTTTGTTTTCCCCGTGAAAGTCATCTTCAGGCGTAGCTGCTGAAGTCAACCAATGACGGCTGGTGCTCACTGACTGGCATTCAGGAGGTGTACCAGGGGCAGAGGTGTCTGGGTTAAAGGGAACTGAGGGCCTTCTCAGGTACCTGGAGGAGAGCCCCGCTACACACTTCCGGCTCTTGTTCACCTGTCACTCCTACTCCTCGCTGCAGCCTCAGTTTCCCCACCACATAGAAGATGGAGACTGTGTGGCTCAATGAAGCTCCCGTGAAGGACTGGTGGTGATTTCAACTCCATGGCCTAGTTCAGGCAGTCTAAAGGGACCACTCTCAAGACTTCAGGCCAGCGACCAGGGGAAGTACTACAAGAGATGATGGGCAATCTACAGGCACTGAGCTAGCCCCATAACCCGGGGCACTGCTCATGGGGGTAGATTCACTGTTCATGCTTGTGAAGCCATCCCTTGTAGACAGTGTGTCTACACAGGGAATAAGGCCAATGTATATACCACATCTGATAACTGTGGGGCCCAGGCAGGTATTCTGCTCACGATCCCATTCCCTCCTGGGACCCTGGCTGTGCTGTCGACATCATGTTAAACTCTGACAAGCCAACTACGTCATTCAGCTTTAATGATTCTGACTCACAACTTTCTGACTCTTATCAAGGTTCATGGGTGAGTCACCCCGGTGTCTCATCAGGGCTGGCTGGCATTTGCCACCCCTCACAGGACAAGCTGGGGTATACAGGGCAGGGCTGAGAGCTCTTAATTCTTTGCCATAGGCCAGTGGTTCTCCACCTGTGGTTGTGACCCCTTTGGACCATATATCAAATATTTACATTAAGATTCATAGCAGTAGCAAAATTATTGTTATGAAGTACCCAAAAATAGTTTTATGGTTGGGGTGTCATCACAAAATGAAGAATTGTATTAAAGGGTTGCAGCATTAAGAAGATTAAGAACCACTGCCGTAGGGGCACCTATAAGTGGGGTGCAGGGCTGGTCCTGTCCTATAGCTTCCAGACTGTCTTGTCTCTCAACTAAACTGACTATGATCATTGTGTCACCGATCTAAGATCTACTCACTTCTTTGGAGCAGGGTCATAGAACTTGTACTGATCCATGATTTTTTCTTCCAGTTTTTCCTTGTGTCTCCGTAAAGCATTTAATTTGTCTCTGTGAACAGAGGGACAGGAAACTGATCGATCCAGTTTAAATAAACAAGTGAGAGTATTCAACAACCCAATCTAGATTAGAAATCGGTGTCTGGATTCGGACCTGAGGGGGTTCAATCCTACATTGCTCACTGAATTGGGAATTTAGGGTCAGCAGTACCAGCTATGCATCCAGCCGGCCTTGTTGGCCTACTCCTTTAATCCCAGTACTTGGGAGGCAGAGGTGGGTGGATCTCTTTGAGTTCGAGGCCAGTCAGGTCTACACAGTGAGTTCCAGTCTAGCCAAAGCTACAAAGTGAGTTCCTATCTCAAAAAATCAAAACAAAAACCCAGCTATTCACGCTCTTGGAACACCTGGGATCCAGCTTAAGAAAGCAAATCTCTGACCACCTGGGAACTCACGCTTGCAACTCCCACAATTTCCCAGCCAGGCCAAATTGTGCACCACTGGCCTGAGGCAGACACTCTAACGCAGCAGTGTCACCAGGCACATTAACACTTAAACACTGAGATTGAATGCCAGTGTAGCAAAGGCACCCTGGGGCCTGGTAACAGCTTGTGAGGCACACTGCTTTCAGAGGACAAGCAAGAAGGCAACAGGCTGAAGGCCACAGACTGGGGCCCGTTGCAAGCCTGAGCACGCCCTGGGCAGCCAGTCCCGGCAGAGCAGCCATGCGGGAAGAAAGCACCTGGGTATGGTGACCGCTTGAAAAGCCAGAAGCTCAGGGGCCAATGCAAATCTCTGCTTCTAAATGGTGGAAACTGGCTTATGCGTTCAACATCACAGTAGCAACTGGCAGTCCCAGTGCCTCTGCTTCCTGTCTGCCACGCTTGCCGAACTCTGTGGGCCTTCTGTGTGGTCAGCTGGCTCCAAGCCCCCAGCTTCCTCATGGGAAAGTGAGGCCCTAGACAGTAACTGCTCAGGTTACTTCATTGCTGAAGCAGAGAAGATAATATCTATGTGGAAAACTTTCCCAAGAGCCCCCTGTGAAGGCTGCACTCTGGGAAAAGGCACCAGTGAGGTGCACGCTGCTTGGAACAAGCTGAGAGGAGGTATGCCAAGCCACCGGCCTGACACAGACACTCTCTCATACAAAAACATCACCAATATCTCCCTAGGACCAGTCTTCTACACTGTTTCGTTGGCATCTGCCCAGCCTTGGCTGGCGACTCTACCACATGGATGACAGAGGGTAAACTTCAAGCAATTGCCACTTAGATCCCAAATTACAGTGTGGGCTGGCACACGAACCATCCTGAAGGAGGTGGCAAGCAGATACACAAGGCAAAGAGGAGGCAGCAGAGTTACATCAGAGAGAGCTGGGAAAGCACCAAGGGTTCAGTGACCACACCCCTCCATAAACACGTCACTTCCTGCCTTTGTTTTGTTGGGAGACCGGGTCTCTCTAGGGAGACCGGGTCTCTCTAGGTAGCCTCGGCTCTCTTGGAATATGATATGTAGACCAGGCTGGTATCAAACTTACCAGAAATCCACCTGCCTTTGCCTCCTGAGTGCTGGGACTGAAGCCACGCACCACCATGGACCACTCTTCTTGTCTTAAGCACACTGAGCCCAGCAGCACAGGGCTTGCCCAAGATGCTGGTCATCAGGAAGGACAGGCATAATATACACAAGCATGGTACACTCGGATTATCCAACTGTGGGTTTCCAGCATCAGTGTTCTTCCTCGCATTCACTATTGCTGACAAGTGACAAGACACGCATCCCTTCGGATGTCCCAGTAGATGCAATGTCTAGCTGGGCACCCCTCTCACCTACATTCCCAGCACCTAGATCACCTGCCACACTCGACCCTCCCTATCCAACCTGGCCTCGCTCAGCACCACAAACCGACCCCTCCCTTCTGTGCCTCTCTAATCCCCTCTCTAAAACACAACTCTGTTTTTACCTATTGCCCCAGGGTTCCAGGCTCCCATGGCCTGCACGAGGATGGGGGGAGGGAGAGGTTAAGCAAGGCACAGGACAAACTTACTTGCTACAGTCATATGGTTCCCAGTTTTCAGTCTGAACTCATCACCTGAGATACATCTGGTGCTAGCTGCCTATCTCTACAAATGAACTCAAGTCTAGAAGTAGAGGGGAGACCCCCCCCAGCAGCAGATAATGCTTCAGATAAAACCTAATCAGGAAGGTACAGGCCAATGAGAGGCCTTATGTCAAATAACACTCCAGGCTGAACTCTGGCCTCCACATACACACACATACCCATATGTACTCCTCCTACACATGTTTGCACACACAAAGAGGGCACATGGGAGCAGAAAACCTCTACCTTTTTCAGAAATCTAGAACATTCCATAAAATGGTATAGTTCCATCTCCAACCCTCCAACCCTAATGGCTAGGGGCTGTTCTCTGTCTTGAAAGCAACAGGTGTATTGGGGGAGGACAAGACAGGACGTCAGGGGACTGAGTGAAGACTGCAGAACGAACACCTGGCACACAGTGAACGCAGTCCTTTGAGGAAATTTATAGTCTCATTGCCCACCATTGGAAAAGAAATCTAGCTGGGTAATGGTGACAACGCATTTCTTTATTCCCAGTTCTCGACCCTCAGAGATCTGGAGAGGCAGAGGCAGGCAAATCGCTGTGAGTTTGAGGCTACCTTGTTCAGCTGTAGGGGCTGAGGATAGTGGTCCAGGGGCCCCTCATGGTCACGCCCACTGCGGCACTCACATGTACTGTTTCTGCTCCTCGTGGTACTGCTCCTTGTTCTCCATGTTCTGCTCTAGCAGCATCTGGTTCTGCTGGCTCAGCAGCTGGATCTGGCTCAGCAGGTGATGGTTCTCCTCCTCTAAGTTCCCCTTGAGACGGGAGAGCAGCTGAAACACAGACCAAGACTGTGATGCTATGCTGGGAACCCAGCCTCTCAAGAGAAAGGAACACTTGCACAGGGCGTCCATCTTGGTACTGTCTGCACTCATGAAGACCTGGGAAGGATCAACAAGCCCGAGGCTACATTTCCTACGTGCACACCTGACCCAGCAGCCACTTGGCAGCTTGTAGCTGTTGAGAGCACAGGTGAGCCACTCTAATGGAGGTGTGAAGCCACACAAAAGTGGGCACTGAAAAACTCAATATGAAAAGGGGGAATACAAGATCACATATGAAATGATATTCCTGATCTACTGGTTCAATAAAATGTTATTACAATTAATTTTCTGGGGCCAGGGATGTGGTTCAGCGGCTGCCTGACATCCTAGCACTGAAAAAAGAAAAATTTATTAATCTCATTGAAAAGGACTGTTTTGAAGGCGGCTACTACACAGTGCTAAATCACACGTGTAGTTTCCATGTATTTCAACTGGAAGCTCTGCTGTGAAAGACAGCCTTTTCTTCCAAGCCAGAGACTAAAAACTGTGGGCCTTCTAAGCCATCTAGTATCTTGTGCCCTAGCAACACAAAAGCAACCTAAGAGTGGCTGTGCCCCAACAAAACTACACTCTTACACATACTGACAAAAATCTCATGTAATTTTCCCTAGCCACAAAATATCATTGTTAGTTTGATTTTTAGCTTCAACCATTAAAAATGTCAAGAGCCATTCTTAATCCGTGGGCTGTGTAACTGCAGGTGATAGGGAGACTCTGGCCTGTGGACTGAAGTTCACAGACTTTTGTTTTAGACAGCACTGTGGTGTAGCGGGAAGGCCCAGAAGCGTGGGAAGCAGAGACCAGGCTCCTGTCCATTATGTACCTCACTGAGGATGAAATGAGCTAATGGGTAAGCCACAGTGAAACTCCCAGCATGCCACAGGAGGGAAACCCCATAAGACCAACTTCACTAATCGAAGGATGAAAGTCTACCTTTTTCTTTTCAATTATTTTTTACAACTAATATGTATGTAATGAACAGAACCGGAAGGGCAATAGAGGTTAGACCATTTTCTTTGCTAGAACACTTCTTTGAGGTCCAAGGAAATGGCTCAGTTCATAAAAACACTAGCCATGCAAGCCAGCAAGCATGTGCATACACACACACACGCTCACACACAGACATATAGAGACAAAGACAAACACACAAAAGAATCCTCCTGCAATGGCAGTCTCCAGTGGATATGGGTTCCCTAAGCAGTGACAGCCCTCCCCAATAGGGCACTGGGCCAGGGTCCGTCTCTCTCTCATCCTCCATGGGCAGCTCAGATCTGGCTGGGCGACTGGATACTAGCGCCTGGGACTTGTCCTCCAGGGGTGTCTCAGAAATCAGGAGGGAATCACGTGCTTTCCTCAGTCTCTCTCTATACAGTGGGGTCTATCTGATATTCTATTTAAAGAAGGGCTTTGCTTCCCACAATGGCCATTTCTGACCCAGCTCTGTGCCACCAGCAGCTGAATCACCCAGGGTAACGGAGCCAGGCAGCCACACTGAATTCCAGGCTATTTTGCTTGTGTAGCCATCTACTGAAATGAAGAGGTAAAGAAGATGGTGCTACTATGTCCTGAAGGACTGACAGGAGCCGCTGCCGACCTCAAGGAGCAAATGTCAAAGTGGCCTCTGAGATGTCCCTACCCCTGATGGCGCTGGGGTCTCACCTTGGCTCTAAGGACACCTCTAACCTCAGAGAAGCCACCCAGGAGGAGGGCTAGCCCCTTGCAGAGCTGCCTGAAGCCATGTCTCACCTCACAGTGGTTGTCCAGCTTGGTCAGTGAGATGTCCATGCTCTGGTGCTGCTCCTTAAGCTCGTCAAAGCGCGCCTGCCAGCGGTTCAGCTCCAGCTGGGAGTTGTTCAGTGATGTTTTCAGCTCCTTGGTGTGGGCATGCAGCTCTTCGTATTCCCCTTTCAGCTGGTGGTGCAGAAAACTGACCCTANGGTTTCTGTACCCGTTCTGACAGTGGCAGACTGTGCGAGCTGTTAACTCCTGTGTGTAACATAAGAATTCTGAGAAAATTGCTGCTTTTCAACCGTGTTCTCTGGGGCTCTAGGAGGGCACCTCTGATGCCATGTTGGCCTGGGTAGGGGGAGAGAGGACAACACGCATGCAGGCTAAGATACTGGCCTAAAGAGGACATCAAGGCCAGGCCAGTAGCCTTCTACATTACAGTTTAGGTGTTCTAGTGTAAGTGGAAAAAAAGAGCTACGGGAAAAAAAATATTGGGGAATATTTTTAATTCTAAAACACAGCACTTACTCTTCCAAAGGAGAAAGGAAACCAACAGTCCCACTCAGCCAAGACACCTAAGAACCACATTAACCACCAGCATGGCATGGTAATGCCTACTGGTACCTACTTGACAGTAACCAACAGCTCAGCTCTCTAATTGGACTTAAGAGCCACTCAACAAGAGGGAGATCATGCCTGGTACTGGAAACCTAGCTAAGTAATCAGAGCTAGTGAAATCATGGCTACTGGAGTAGAATCTACAACCAGTAATTTACTAAACCAGCATAATCCCTAATAGCAACCTATAAACAGTTGACCTTATACCCACAGGTAAGTGTAGTTTCACCCTCATCTAGGAAACTTCTCTTTGCCACAGAAGCTACTACAGACAACTCAACCAATCAATATGCAGAGACGTGGAGCCCAGTCCCAACATACATCTACAGATATCCCTACATCTAAGGCTCAGGGAACACTGCAGAAGAGGGGGAAAAATTCTCAAAGGGGCTATAGATTGCCCAGGGGTTAAGAGCACTTGACCGTTCTTCCAGAGGATCTGAATTCAATTCCCAGCAACCACATGATGGCTCACAACCATCTATAATAAGATTTGACTGCCTCTTCTTGTGTACCTGAAGGCAGATCACACAAATACATGAATAAATTAAAAAAAAGATTCTTAGAGCCAGAGGATCGGGGACTTTACTGTGGGATTATCTCTTAGTAACAACAGAAACTACACCCATGAAGTCTCACCAACATGACTGCCCAAACATGAGCTGAACAAGGAAGACACCAAAGAACATGCCACCCAGCATGGGGACCTCAGGAGACCTCAACCCTACCCAAAGAACTATAGGCAACTGAGAAGAGCTGGAGAGGTGGTCCTCCCAGGAAAAGAGCAAACCAACTGGTTGTCCAGTGCCAAACGTCAGTCCTGAAAACACACGTACAAGCCTGCGACTCTAGGCAGGCGGAGCTTAATAACACAGGTGTTTTCTCTGCTAGGCATACGGCTGTCACTCTGTACTCAGGACACCGACTGCATTTGAGCACTGGGCCTGGGCCTGTTTAACACAGCAAGATGAGGACTCACGCCACTGAAGACGTGGCAATAATAGGTCCTGGGAGGACTCTGGTTCACAGTGGGAAAGACGGAGGAAGGGAGCTGGTGAGCCTGATGACTAGGACGTTTCGTGAATGTTGTACATAAGATCCACAAAAGATCCACAAACAGGAGTGAGATTCTGGTTACAGATACACACTAGCGGCTGGGTGAATCTGCTGAACAAAGAGGACCACCATGGCTTCCGCGGGCTGAGCTGACACCTGAAGACGGCTATCCAGATACATGACCCGCCCTTCCCTATAGTGGCTGGGCACCGCCATCCATGCCACTTCCATTAGCACAGCCCTCAGCTCCTTGCCTGGCCAGCATCACGCAGTCCGCCACGAGGAGTTCACAAGCCTTCCACTAGCAGGTTTTAGTGAGGACCGGTCTGAACAGACTTTTGGGTAACTGCCACTCCCCCAGGCCTGGGTGGGCGAGCCTGGGTGCTCACCTGTCCAGCTCTACTCGCAGCCTTTGGTTCTCGCTCGTGGCAACTGCGTTGGTCCTCTGTTCCCGCTGCAGAGCCTCCCGCTCGGTGCTCAGCACTTTTTCCAGCTCCTCCAGCTCAGCTTTCTGCTTCTGTAAGTCATCGAGCCTGGTGGAGGAAGCAGTCATTGGAAGCACGGCCAGGTTTCATCTTCCACAAGCAACTCACACCCCAGGAGATGGGAACAGACCCTCTCAGAAAAATGGGGACTCCTTTGAGACCTTCTCTCTGTGGAGTGAGAGGCGGGAGGGCAGGGGAGCAAGGTGAATGCTGCCAGAGTAGGGTCTGTCAGTCTCCCAGGGGCCCAGAGTCCTCTTCCATTCTCTGGTCCCTTTTGTAGGTCGCCTGAGAGCATAAGGCCCGCGCTCTACACCCTTTTAGAGACTCATGTTACAAAGCGGTTCACTAACAACCAGTAGATCTAAAGGAAACCACAAAATAAACAGCTAAATTCCACTGCATGAAACAGCTAATCCCTGCTCACACCCTCCTCACCCTATGGGAGCCCACATCTCTGTTCCCGCTGGCATGGCCGGGAGGGGTTGTTGAGGTCTCCCCCTCTCCCCTTGGCTTGAACTTTCTCAATCCTTGTAGGCTGCAGAGCTGTCGCTGGGGGGCAACAGAGCACAAGGAGGATCAACAAGCCCTGACTTCTATCCCTCCCTGCTGGTAACCCAGGATCTCCACAAGTCCTTGAAAGGAGTGGTCTGAGGCACATTGTTCAACCACCTGGCTCAGAAAACCTGGACGCTCCCACCCCCACCTCTCTTCAGAGTATGTAATATTCTGTTGGTGTCCTTCTGTTGGGGTCTCCAGTCTCCTCTCTAACTTCTACCCTGCTACATCAGCTGAGCCTGGGCCATCTCACTGAAGCCCCAGGTAAGTAAGGGATCTGGTTAGGAGACTCAAAGACAAATGTTTTCAAGGCCATTAGCCAAAGCACAGAGGTGGCCCAACCACATAGCTGGGCACAGAGATAAGATGTGGGGATCTGTCTGGCTTCCAGAGCCAAGTTAGCGAACATGGAAGAATTACCCAAGGTTGACAAGTAAAGGCCACAAACTGACCAGCAAGGCTTTCCAGTTCCTGCTCTCCTTGTGTCACTTCAGCAAAGCATACAGATCAAGCACGGCCCACAAGCCTATGGAGTCTTGCTTACCAGTGAGCCCTTGACATGACACAGCAAGTATCTGGCAGGAGGCCAATTAAACATCAAATGAAAAGAATCCAGACTTTTGTCACTCTGAGGACTGTGCCTCCAGCCACGTGTCCAACCAGCCAAAGACGTAAGTAGCTGACATGTTATACTAAGCCAGAACCTTGACCTTCAGGGTCAGTCTCAACTACAAAAACCTTCCTCTCCTCTGAATGGGCATTAAGACTCTAAGAAGAGGGGAGAGATGGCTCAGTGGTTGAGAGCACTGGCCGTTCTTCCAGAGGTCCTGAGTTCAATTCCCAGCACTTACATGGTGGCTCACAACCATCTATAACTGTAGTCCTTGGGATACAATGCCCTCTCCTGGTGTGCAAATGCACATGCAGACAAAACACCTATACACATAAAATACATAAGTAAACCTCATGGTGGTGCACGCCTTTAATCCCAGCACTCAGGAGGCAGAGGCAGGTGAATCTCTTAAGTTCAAGGCCAGCTTGGTTTACAGAGTGAATTCCAGGACAGCCAGGGATACACAGAAAAACTCTGTCTTAAAAAAACAAAACAGACCAAAAAAAAATCTTTAAAAGACTCTAAGAAGACAATGTTTTATGATGCTTGAGTGCAGAGATCACATCCATATTAGTGCCAATGCTGTGTTCCACTGCATTAGTCTACCAGGGGCATAGCTCCTTCCAGGACTAGACACAGCACCATATACGTAGTATATGGTCCAATAAATGTTGCATATAGTACGGGCTGGAGGGGGAACACCAGGGGATAAAGATGCCCAGAGGCAGAAGCTGTACCATCCAGTAGGAAGGAAAAGTCACACTGAAGCCAGCATCTTGGCAGCCCTGAAGGACAGAGATGAGGGAGACTCTAGATGAAGGCAAAGAGGCCATAGTTGATGGGAAAATCCACTGCCTCCACCATTCTACCCACAAGTACCATCAGCACCCCCACAAGGCTTTTCTGGCTCAATAACATTTCTAGATCCCTTCAATGGAGATTTCTTACACGTCAGTCACTCCTACCAGACATAACCAATATATTCGGTGCCTAGCTGTTCTGCTGAGGAGGTCTGGACAAAAATGCTGTCAGTGGGGGCACTTTGCTATTCCAGGAAGGGGACGCTGGTTCTCTCCTGTCCCACTCCTGTGGGTTCCTTCTTTGGACAAACCTCCTTCTGATGCATGGCTCACTGATTCTCCAGGCTCTGGAGATAAACCTCCAGACAGGACTTTAGATACACCTGCTAGGGATCTGAAACCTGTAGTATAGGAGCAGGGGCTCAGCTAACAGTGGGTGACTTTAAGGACACATACCCCAGGACCTGGGACTGCCAATGATGAAAAATTAACATTTATGTATTTCAACATAGCTACAGTTTACCTTAATAAAAAAAAGGGTGACAAGTGCAGATGAAAGGACAATTGCAGTGTGGGTGACCATGGGAGGGCACCAGGGGGCTCAGAGCAGTCTCTCTCCAGCTCCTTCCCTCCCAACTGTGCTAAGATCATAGGAGTGGGATTCCTTTGTGCTCTTTTGTATGCATTCAATATTTAACATAATGGGAGATCTGGGTTTTTTAAGCAAGCCCTATAGACTTAGACTTGGAATAGGCAGTCTAAAGTGTGAATGTGCACAACCCTGCACAGAGGTAGCAAGAGAATTTTCTCCAGGCTGTGGGTCAGGAGAGGAGAAAAGGTGGGGAGGAAGAAAGAATTCTTAGTAAACAAATCTTCAAGTGTCCACAATAGGTCACCCAGAGTCAGGGTGAGCCATGACACCCCTCTGCTCCAAAGTCTCTTGCCACAATTCCCAGCTGGACAGACAAAAATCACATAAAAATCGCTAAAGGTTCTATTTCCTTCCCTTTGGGAAAGCTCAGGTGCACCAACAATGGGAAGCAGCCAGCCAAGAAGCCAAGAGGAAATGCGGGGGAGAGAAGGAGGTGCTAGAGGCCTCAGGAAAGTCCCAGAAGCTCTGGGACAGCCTAAGGGGCTCAGCACAATAGCTGCTTCCTCCATAGGCTGCATCCCTACCCCCAGGCCTCTCTCAGATCTCCCAACTACATATACCCAGCTTCCCTCTCCCCAGGTGTTTGCCTCCCTTGCCCCACAGGCTCTACCCCTGCCCTCCCTTGTCCCACAGGCTCTACCCCTGCCCTCCCTTGTCCCACAGGCTCTACCCCTGCCCTC
>LOJH01014448.1:13707-24131 GCA_001685095.1 Ellobius talpinus
GGAAGTGCAAGCAAGCGACTTCCAAAAAATGTGAGAAATGACAGAAACAGCTGGATGCCTGGACAGCCACCCAAAGTTCCTCTACAACGATGGGACACCCATCTTCAGCCTACAGGTCTAGCATATCTGACAGACTTTTCTGTGAAGCAGGATATTTTGTGTCCTGTTTATTTGATTAGGACAGCATACTGTCAGCAGTCAAGGAAGGGGCATTTTCTTGCCCAGTGGCTTACTTTTGCCATAAAGAAATTAAAATCCATGTGGAGTTTTTTTTTTGATACCCATGATCTTCTTTGAAGTAGATTGGTGCTTCCAAGAGCAGACATGTCTCATTGTCATAAAAAAGGGTAAGGAAATGGGTGGAGCCAGCCACCAAGGCTGAGACTTTAATCCTAGCCACATATTTTAGCAGATTAAAGACTCATGTGGTCAAAAAAAGATAGAGATAGAGATATACAGTAAAGACAGATTCATAAAAAAAGCAAAACAAGCCTCTAAACAGTTTACAGTGTGTTTAAAAATATACGTAGGCTTGGGAGAAAAAAGAAAAAGGATAGAGAAAGTCCTTTAAAAGAAGATATAAGGTAGCCAGGTGTGGTGGCATATGCCTTTAATCCCAGTACTTGGGAGACAGAGATAGGTGAATCTCTGTGAGTTTAAGGCCAGCCTGGTCTGCAGAGTGAGATCCAGCACAGCCAAAGATACACAGAGAAACCCTGTCTCAAAAAAAACAAAAATTCAAAATAAAAGTAAAAAAATTATAGCAGTAAAAAACGCCACATAGAGACAGAAAATACACAGAGAGTCTGGATACTGTGTGTTATTGTGTTGTCTTTGAATTGTTTAACTACTGAGGAAGGAGCAACAGCTGCTAAAAGACATTTGATTATAAATGCTGCTGGATTAATCCAACCTATATATATTGAAAATGCCTTTGCTTAGCTTTTTTCCTGACCACTACCAATAATAACTTGTAACCAACACACTAAGCAGACAAACATCCTTAATCCAATTTTGGGGGCAATGTGCAGTTTTCAAGGCTACTTCCTGTTGGGGGCACTGATAATCCAATGGGGACCTAAAGAAAATGTAGGGTTATGGTCAAGAATATTCCTGGCTGGAATATTCTCTGAGGCTGGATAATCTCAGCCAGCAGTCTTGAGGCTGTTCTGGTTGTAAAACTCAGAGATAACTGCTACAGAGGTGAGCTGGAAGATTGGATCATCTGGGCCAACCGTTTCTGTTGAAGATTTTTCGGTGTTTGAGGGGCGTTTTCCTTGACCAAACCGTATTTTTCTTAACCCAGAATGAATCAATAGTCTCTCATTTCCTGTGGAAACAAAAGCAAAACCTCTTCTCCAAACTAGCACTCCATTCCTTAGCTTTCTGGCAGTCTAGCTTCATGGCAGAGGCACTGGCAGGAGCCATGTTTATTGCCACAACTCATTTTCAAAGTCTGTACCACCACCAAGAAGCACGCTGCCTGCTGCTCGTAAACACAATTTATAAGTGCTTGGTGGCAGAGCTTTTTAAAAGAGCTGCAAGGATTTTGCCACTAAGGCTGAGTCAGGAAGCCTCTCTTAAAGGAGCTGCAATTCTGCTTGCCTCTAGCAAACAGAGCCCACCAGAGACAATGCTGCTACCAAGAAGACATGCTTGATTCTGTTCTTTTGTGCCCAGATTCCCTTCCCAAGCTATCTCCGGCTTTATGTGGATATAGATGTTGAACATTGGGCAGATGGGAGTTGGGAGCTCTAGTTTTTCTTCCAAACCCAGATGGCTATATTTGGGTCTAGCTCTTGCCTGTGCCAGTGGCTGAAAAGCCTCAGGCAAATGGCTTTTACACAAATTGGTGCCCCAAAAGTTGGGCACCAAATGAAGCATGAATAGTAAAAACTCAGAGAGAAATCTGGGCTCAACCTGAAGGTCAGAAAAGCAAAATAGTCAGCCACTGGTTCTTACCTCTACCTCAGTCTGAAAGCAGTGATCCTCCCTCCCGGAATCTCAGAATGATATGATACTACATGTGAGAGCTGTCTCCTCCCATTTTATAATCATCTCTAGCTCTGGGATTAAGGGTGTGAATCACTACTGCCTGGTTTCTATGTCAAACTGATGTGGCTTCTGGGATTAAAGGTGTGTGTTACCACTGCCTGGTCTGTAAGGCTGACCAGTGGGGCTGTTTTATTATCTGATCCTCAGGCAAGTTTTATTTGTTAATATACAAGTGAAATGCCATTACACTTATTAGAGAGCTATCAGTTTCCACCAAGGTACACACGCCGCTACTGTGCCCTTAGGGTTACCATGCTGGTCGTTGATGTTGGTGCATAGGCATCGTAGCTGGGTAGGGCTGTTGGTTTTCTCCTTCCTTTGAAATGTACATGAAAGCTTGTCCTCAGAGGGAGGTATTTGGTCAGTTCCAGCTCTAGGCCCTCTAGACCCTATGTCTGAAATTAAGTGCATAGTGACTTAAGCAATAGGGATATATAACTTCCACTTCTGGGGGCAACCAAGGGCGATACGTTCTGGGAGTAGTAATGTTCTGGGAGTCTCTTGAACAATCTGGACCCACAGCTCAAAAGAGGGCTTCTCATGCCTGTTGTTGGGTTGAGGTTTGTGTGTGTGTGTATGTGTGTGTGTGTTGGTGGGGGAGTGTTTGTTTTGATTTATTTTTTATGATTTATCTTTTGGCAGGAATATTGCTATCAACCTAGTTGAGAAAATTTCATGTAAAACTATGTATGTGTATTTATACACAAGCTTACATGTATTATAGACTTTTTTAAGGAAGATAAATACAAGTTGCATATGTGTTAGGGAGATGCCTCATCAGTGCAGTGCTTATAGTGTAAGCATGAGAGCAGAGTTGAGGCCCCCAGATGTAAGCCAGGCATAGCAGCGTGCACCTCTACTGTGTCCTGTTCTGGGAAGGCAGCAGATCCCTGGAGTTCGCTAAGCCAGGCAGTTTGTCTAGCCAATCAGCGATCTCCAGGTTCACTGAGAGAACCCGTCTCAAAAATTATGTGAAAAGTGCTTGAGGAAGATACCTGACATCAACCTCTGTCCTCAACACATACTCATGACTTGTACATACAAAAACATGCATGCATGCACACACACACACCCTCACAGATGTATGCAGATGCCACTTTGCTTCTCAAAGTGATTATACCAACACGTACTAAACAGAAGTTCTTTATAAGTGACATGCCCCACCTTTATCTACACCAGGAGGTGATAGTCACTAATCCTGAGTGTCTTTGCTATGGTAAGTTGCAAATGATTGGTCCTTATGGTTATCATTTTCATTACCATGCTTGCTGGTTAGACTGGGTATCTTTATTAGCTGCTCAGAATTTCTGCCTTTTATATATCTATTATGATTCCCCCAGTCCACTTTCTCAGTGGATTATTTTTTATTTTTGTCTCTTAAGAAGTCACGTAAACTTAGTCGTCTGGACCAGGTCTAGCTACAGGTCATTTTTTCTTTGTATTGTACAATGCATCTTTTAATTGTATTATGTTTCTAAAAGATGAAATTTTAGTATGTACAATATCTGAGAGCTAAAGATTCTCCTAGAAACTCAATACTCATCACACTGACCTATTCTTCCTCATCCGAACCGTTGCCTAGTACTAAATTGCTCCACCAGATTTTCAAAGGGTTGACTCTTCACATAGCAAGCCATCAACTTGATGGACTCTCCCAGAGGAGACATCAGGCTCCTTGGTGTCTTCATTTGTAACTGTTCTAAAGCCGTCCTTATTGCTAACTCTACCGTGAGCTCCTCTGATCCAACCATGTGGGTTTGCCTAGTGTTAGCTTCTGGGCTCTCTCAGACTGTGCCACACCACCTTGGTTAACAGGGACAGATGCGGGAAAGGTACAAGATAATTAGAGTAATGCTGGAAATTAACTGAGTGCTCTGCTAAGCAGTTTATATTCATCACTTCATTTCCTCATTTCCACAATCTTGCAGGTTACTGGCTTCTTTTGCAGTTTTACATCAAGAGAAACAGCGTCCCTGCAGCATTGACTGGTGTACCCAAGGTTACATAGAGGCCTCTGCACACAGCAACTGAAAGGATAGGCTTCACTTCAAATACTAGGAGTTTTTAAACCCGTGTCCTATTCAGTTCAGAATGAATCAGGTTAGGATGTTATTTTTCCTGTTGGCCTTTGTCAGGCCATAGGCCTCTTTTACAGATGTCTGCCTCACTTAACAAAGACTAATTTGAGGTTGCCTTTCAAAACCTTAAGCAATCCTATGTCCACAGTTAAGACAAGGGAATGTTGGCCTTCCTGTACCCACCCTCGCCACTTCCTCCTTTCATTGAGCTTGGCAGAAAACAACCCTTTGTACTTAACCAGTAGTTAATTTTCAGTCGCCAAGAGTAAGAATTACCATGTGCCACAGCTTTGCATGTGGAAAAGCGCTGAACAGAACTAAAAGTAGCCTATAATTATGGCTGCAGCCAATAGGTCATCAAGGGAAAATTGGGCCCTACTTGTTGAACCTCAGTTATGTCCCAGGATACTTTTAGAATCTATTCATATCCTCTGAACTACGATTCATATCATTTTTTGTAATAACTACTTGGAATTCTTTCACAGATAAATGACTTTCCCAATACTTAGTTCATTTAGAATCCAAAGATGGACACTAAGTATGACCTCTCATGTGAAACTCAAAGATGCAGAAGGGATGACGCCACGCCATTCACAGATGCATGTCCTGACCGTCTATAAAACCCAGCTATGTTGGAAACAGTAATTCCTGCTGATTCCATAGCAGTGTCTGCCCACATCATCCAGGGTCAGCATCATGCTGAATCCATAGTAGAGTATCTACCCCCATCATCCAGGGCCAGCATCATGCTGAATCCATAGTAGAGTGTCTACCCCCATCATCCAAGGCCAGCATTGTGCTGAATCCCTAGTAGAGTGTCTGCCTCATCATTCAGGGCCAGAATCATGTGAATCCGTAGCACAGTGACCACCCCCATCATCCAGGGCGAGCATCACCCTGGCCTCTCTGAACTCATTGCTTAAAAAGAAAAACAATAAAATTCCCAAAGCACTCATATACCTCTGCCCCTCCAATTACATATAAGCTTGCATGTGCAAACATTCTTACATATAGAATTACGCACACTCACACACACACACACACACACACACAATCAGAAAGCACATTGCTATCTCCTGACCCTGATTTCTGTTTGTCTTAGCAATCCTCCTCTCCATGTTAGGAAAACTGTCTTAAGCTTCCAGAATCTACATTACCATTTAGTAACACTAAATTCTATACTTTTATTGCAGAGAACATACAATCCTTTTTAATATTCCTTTGTTTTCAAAATTACCAACAAGGCTTCTGTATTCAGTAGCAAGTTGTTTTGCGTAAATATAAATTCTACATTTTATCACAGGCTAAAATATATAACCAACAGAGCTCAGTACACATACAGTTCACACAAGGATTAACGAAATGATTTAGGAAGAGTTTAGCTGAGAGTAAATTTTATTGTAGAGCAAATTCAGTGGCAAGAGATAAAGAGAGCCTGTGTTCCTGTGTTCACTTCTCAGGGTTAATTATATACCTATATTGTTCTTTATCATCATGGTCTGATTTTTTTTTAAAAAAAAAAGCTTATCCTGCATCCATGCTAACTTGCAATCTTAGCAGAGGTGCGAACTCGCGTTGATGGGTCATTTAGAGAGCAGTCAGCAGGACGGCATCATTGATGGGTCACTGAGAGAGCAGTCGGCAGGACGGTATCATTGATGTGGTGTGGGAGAATTGGGTCACTTAGAGAGCAGTCAGCAGGACGGTATCAAGGCACGCATTTCACACGCATGACAATTTACGGTTGCTGGATATTGGCCCAGAGATATTGTCTTCAGGACATTGAAAGCACATCTGTCCAGGTTTTGTGTTTTTTTTTCCTTTTGGCTTTGATGCTTGTTTATTTTAAACTGTTCTAGGCTACAGAGTTCAAAAGACTATCCCTTTCTCATCTTAAAATGGCCTAGAAGCCGTAGAAGTGTCTCACCATAAAGATACCGTGGACGTCTGTAGGATTTACAGACAACATGGAACTTTACAGATGATTTTCATACTTCCAGGATCTCTATGAAAAAACCTAAAATAAAATTATAAGTATTTAGGTAATAGCCTAATCAGTAATATGTATATGATTCTATTTAAATGCCTAAAGATAAATTATTTTTAAGGCTTAAGACAATTATTGCTTCCCTGTTTAAATGAAGGATTCCTGTCAGTCTTCCTCTCCTGTCTCCTGTCTGCACCCATCTCCACCCTCCCTACGGAATGATTACAAAGAACCCCTCCTGGTTTCTAAATAATCCTGCTATCTCATGACCAAAGCGCTCGGCCTCACATTCTGCACCAGGCGAACCCAAGGCTTCCTCTTCTCAACTCGTCCGTTCCCGGAGAGACCGGTCTGTGCTGTTCCACGCCACGTTGTCCTCCATTTCTCTTCATATCACCCATGACACGGCCATGCTTGCTGTGACCACTCGAGCACAAGGGCAGCTGTGACACGACAGGCTTTCAGAGATGCACGTGGCCAAAAGCCGAACTGAAAACCTCGGTGAGGACTCAGTAAGCAGACAGCAGTCATCCAGAAAAAGAAAGTCTTTTCCCCTAGGAGACAGAAAATAAGTGATAAAGCACATCCACTCGGTCACACATGTCTAGACATGTGCTTCCATTATGGATTTATCTATAATAATTAAAATTCTAGTATAATCATGCTCTTATGTTTGTCTACAAATGCCCCATGTACAGCAGTTGACAATGTACAAGCATTTTAGTTTCTTTTCGGCACTGGTATGAAAATTAATTTTCTTCATGTTATCCAATTCCTAGTTTGTTTTGGTTTGTTCTTTGAGGACAAAGGAGCTGCGTCTACTTAAATTTCAGCAGTCCAACCTCCAAATTATTGATAAAGTTTAATGAATTCCATCTCTACTGATTTATAAAATTGGATGACACAGCAAGCAATCAGTTCCTCTGAAAAAAATATATGATTTTCATTTCCAGTATTATAGAATAGTTGTCACACACACACACAAAAATTATCATTTCAAAATCTGACTAAGAGCTTACATTAACCAAATTCCCTTAAAGATATTGTTTTGGAAAAAAGAACACCCTGTAGACTATTTTATACTTTACTTTCCCCTGCTTTTATAAATAAAAGCATAAGTCATCTAAAAAGACCTAAATAATTCCATTCAAATGCACAATCTCTTACTTGGGGTCCATGGGTCAACTGGAGGATAACAAAACAAAATCCCAGCTCAGTGGTAGCTACTTCTGCTTCATTCTAGAGGCAGACCCGTACTAAAGACGCTCATGTCTAGTCCCAAGAATATAGGACAAAGCAGTTATATCTAGCTGCATTTCTCCCGAATTTTGACAACCAGATTAGTATAATTCTTTCGTTGCCTCCCAGTCACTCTTAAACTTGTAAATGTGCAAAAGAAAGTTGTTTGGTTGGTAAAATTGACATAAAACTCCTATCCTGGTGTTTTTATTTTTCTAATAATGAGAAATTTCAACCCTCTATAGATATTTACTTGTATTTAGCCATATTTTAAGTGAAACTGATAAGGCCTGAAGCAAGGTAACTATGATTCATGAGCAAACATTACACATAGTAGCATGTGTGTGTACTACTATTGTCACAGTTTAATGATATGGGAGAAATGACTTCTTATGGCTAAGAAGCTGGATGCCTTAAGAATGCCATAGCACACAATCCATCTTTTTCCATTTTCCTCTTCTATCTTTAAATAAATGAGTCAATAAACCAGCCCAAGCAACGAAGAAGTAATTCATTCGGATGCTGAAGAACTTTCTTACTAACCCCTCATCTCACATTGACTATAATCCACACAAAGGGAAATATTTCTTCAACTTCAAGTGTTTGGTGTTTTGTTGTAAACTTTGTAATAAAGCATTTTATTGTGATGCTGTCAAGACAGTTCAGAAAAATGAACAAAAAAATGGAAAGAATAGAGAAAAATTGAAAGAAAGAGGAAATTACAATGGTAAGAAAAATGAAGATGAGATTCTGTTCAAAGAAGGAGAGGGAAAGATGGGCAGGAAGTGGGTTTCATAAATACCTCAAAATTAATTAAACGAGTCTGTTTAAACAGGAGTTGTTTGGAGAATGACATCACCCAGATGAGACAATAGGGAAGCACAGTTCTTGTTCCTCCAAATCCAATGTAGCAATACTAGTACAAAATACCCTTGAAAAAATGTATCCAGAGGAGCACAACCCACAGCAACCCCCTTCGCCTAGCTAAAAACCATTCCAGTTTGTTGGGTCAGAATCTCCCCAAGGCCAGTTCAGTTTAGCACTGAGCAGATTGTCTAACCCTGTAATTTCCCCTAGAGCAGGGAAGAGAAACCAGGGTGTGTCTTGGAGGCCTGACTCGTGCCTTTTTAGAGCGCCCTCCTTGACGCTCTGTGTTACTGCACACTGTGTACCGAGGAACTTGTGGGGTTCAGTGGGAGGGGAAACAAGAGGAGGGAAGAGTGCTCAGTTGCAGCTTTTCTCTCCAAGGCTGGGGAAAGTGCAAGAAAGGAGGTGTCCCTCCAGAAGGGAAGGATGGATGCTAAAGGAATCTTATATTCTGGTCTCATCTTCAAGGCCAGTTCCTATTCTGCCACATAGCATACCAAATACCCAAAATAAATTGCATAATTTGCAAGGAGGCAAATATCCACTTAAAGCTTGCTCTATCAAACAACGTAAAAACCGAGAACTGAAAATCTCCCCAGGATTGAAGGAAGCTATGGAAGCTTTTTCTCTAATGCCACAGTGCTCTCTTATGGGATGGTCTCACATTGCCTCAGATTAAGTACTGTTGGGCAGGGTGTCTGTCCAAGTCAAGACACCTTCATGATATTTGGACGTGATAGCTCTTTCTTTACATGTGAAGATAATAACACAAATATACAGAGAACATTAAGAATCAAGAAAACATGACACAATTGACTCAAAACAAATTTCCAGTAAGCACCCTGACAGAGAGAGCTAGGTTGCCAGACAATCCAAAATAATCATCTTAAAGATGCCCAGTGAGGTATAAGAACACAGATAAACAAGACAAAGTTACAGTTTTAAATACTGTAATACACAGTTTTAAATTCTGTATCCATGACAACAATGATAGGGTGTATGCAATAGTGGGTACTGATGGTACAGATATTTTGCATGCCAGTCTCATTGCAAACAAAAATTAGTGAATATAGGAGAAAGAGAAGGAATCTGAACACATTACTATAAAACTATATGATTATGAAAAACATGAAAAAGAAAGAAAGGAACAAAATATTCAGAAAACAAGAAATGACAACTCATATATCAATAATTCTTTTCTATACGTGTGTGTGAGAGAGAGTATGAGAGAGAGACAGAGAGAGAGAGAAAGAGAGAATTTAATTCCCAAATCAAAAGGATTGCTAATTGGATAGTAAAACAATATTTAACAATATGCTGTCTGTTAGAGGGTTTTTTTTAATTTTACCATAATAATACATACTGGTCAAAAGGGAAGAATTTGGGGAAAAATACATGAGGAAAACAAATATCAGGAGATGGAAAACAAGAAGATAATAACAATGCAAACAGAGCCTTAACGCATTACTTTCAAAACGGGTAAGTCATTAAACAGAGAATCAACATGAAAATAGTGGACTTGAATAAAACTTCACTCCAAAGTTGTAAAATACAAATTTTTACCAAATCAATATAAAACATCGTCTAACACAGATCATATGTCAAAAAATCGTCTCAACAAATTAAGAAAATTGAAATCATAAGCACAATTCTTTTCCAACCACACTAATATAAAATGGAAATCAATAGGCATTTGGGAAAGTGCACAAATATGTGGAAATTCAATTATATACTCCAGAAAAAAAAAAAACACTGGAGAAAAGATAAATCAAAGGGGAAATAAAAAGTAGCTTTAAACCCATGTAAAGGGAATCTCCATGGAAACCAAAAATTAAGGGCATTGAAGAAAAAATTCCATATGTGTATAGTGTTAAGCACCTACAAACAAGCAAACAAGAAACAGACTTTGACTAACCCACCTAACTTTACTACTAAGAAAGTATATGAAGAATAAATTAAGCCCAAAGTCAACATAAGGAAGTAAATTATATCAAAACATAGATAAATTATATAGAAAACACAAGACAGCTATTTTTAAGCTAAAATTTACAAACCTTCATTAGAAAACAGAAAAATCATGTATGACAGTGAAGAAGTGCCAGTTGATACCACAACAGAACAAGAGACAAACAAGAGGCACCAACAATTGATGTAGGAGGGTCTTCTATCTATCTGTTACTTTCATTGGTTAATAAAGA
>LOJH01014449.1:10550-24129 GCA_001685095.1 Ellobius talpinus
GCAGCATGGGGCTGCTCATGGTTCTCTCCACCTCAACTCATGTAAAGAAATCCCTGGCATCATTGCTATAGGCCAACCTAACATACAGAGTTCTTTACTGCCATTTCCATCCCAGGTGATTCTGGACTTATCAAGTGGACAACTAGACCCACCCATCACATCGTGCGAAGGCAAGCGACTAAATCAGTGCTGCAGTGGGGTCTTTCCAAGTATAATGGGAGTAAGTGATGGGATGAAAGCATTCATTTGCTTAGCAAAAACTTATTTTCCCCTAATGAGTGAGTACATATTAATCAGGGTACTTATACGTAATTGTTAGAGCCAGAGGAGATGGCTCAATGAGTAAGAGTATTTGCTGTGTAATCTTGTGACCTGGAGTTTGGACCCCCAATAATCAATTAAAAAAAACAAAACAACACACCCTGGCGCCATAACAACACAGGCATTCTCAGTGCTGGATTCAGCATGGGGAGCTGGAAGAGGAAGGTCATGGAACACAAAAAGAGTGTCGAGGTGAACACATATTACAGCATTATTTAATGTTCTAAGAAGTATTTTTGGCATATTTATTATATTTATAAATTATAATTAAGATCACTTAACACACCAATAATATGTAAGAAAATACACTTCAGATTTAACTTAAAATCCAGAGTTAAGAGAATGACACTTGCAATTTCATATTCCAATTATTCTGAATTTATGAGCAGCATTTAAACATCTAAAAAGACATAATCAGCTTATTTATAAGTTTAATGGAATGGATTTATAGAATTTATCTCAAGAAGTTTTAATTTAGTGATCAAATATTTTAATTATTTATGGACATTGGCTATATTAAATTTATACATTTATTTTGAGTTTTAATTGTCAGAATAGCAAATATTAATGCCTTTTAAAAGCATATATTCAAATTTCCTAGTTTTAGAAATAGAATTATTCAATTTCTAAGTTAAAACATTTTGTAAAAGTATTACATCAAAATTTTAACTTAAAAAGTTGACTGGTGCTTTAAGATACATGTCTATTTCCTGTGCCTAGACTCAAATTTCCTTACTATTGGACAGCTCACATGGACCATTTGTGGCAGCTGTGTAATCAGAGAGCTCCTCATCCTACCTAGTCTCAAATCTAGACACACCACTTTTAAATTCAAGCTATTCATTAGAAATCCAGCCAAAGAGGCTGAGACTGAACTCAGTTGCAGAGTATGTACCTAGCATGGTGGGTACCTCGAGTTCCATCTCCAGCATCTTAAAACTGGGTGTAGGGGTGCACTTTTTGTAACTCTACCAAGAGGATTAGAAGTTCAGAATCATCCTTAGATATATCATGTGTTCCAGGCTTTCCTGTGCTAGATTCACTATCTATGAACAAGTAAACAAACAAACAAACAAACAGGAAATCCAGCTAAGTTCAGCCATAAGTGATTTGTACAGCAAAACTGAAGGTATCTCATTGTCCACTATGTCTTCCACCTTTTGGCTCACTTTGCCTCAGTGTTGTCTTCTTTAGTCTGTATACACCCTTCCCTAACCCCCTCTCTGTCCTGTATCTTTTCTTCCATACACATGATGTTTCTGTTCCCTCTGGGGTGCTAACAGTATTGTTTATTTGTCCTCTCCACTGGGTGTATTTACACTGGCATATCCTGTTTGGGTTCACTATACTAGTCACTAAGATGTTAGCTGCTTGATGACTCAATGTGTCATTTTTTTTGGAAACACAGTCAGAAGTTTTAGTGAATTATTTTTTCCCATGTCAGGACACATTTTATTTCCTGTACTGGGCAAGTTCTCTTCTTGGTTTGGTTTGTTACTTTGTTCTTTTGTTCACTTCTTCTACCTTATCTCTCTTTCTATTCTTTCCCCCACCCAGCTACAGATATCTGCATATGACGTGATTTTCAGTGTTTCTATTTTTGTTATAAAGTGCAATTATATTATATATATGATACATATACAGTGATTATGATATCTGTGCATACAAACTTAATTTAAAACATATACCACACATACACATATTTGGTACCCTGTAACTTGGGGTCTATATATAGAGATTCAAGTAACCACATATGAAAAATGTTTTTGAAAAGTTATATCCAGATATTGGTGGGTAAGAGTACTTGCTGCACACTCATCAGGACTTGATTTCAAACCCCTAGCATATATGTTAAAATTAAAAAAACTAGGCAGAGTTCTATGTATACTCATGAATATAACCCTCCAGTGCTATGGTAAAGAGGGGGGCATCTCCAGGCCTTGCCTGCGGCCAGTCTCTCCAGGTCTAGTGATAAATCCTGTCCCAAGAGAACAAGGAGGATTGTGACAGAGCAGGACACCAGACACCTTCCTCTGATTTCTATACATAATGACACATGTTTATCCTCACCTACCCTTCTCTCTCTCTCTCTCTCTTGCCATACTAAACTTGCATTTTTTCCATTGTTTCCTAAATAATGCATTAAAGGAAATACATCATAGCATTTGTAGATTTTAGATGCTAAAAGCAACACAACAGAGTTGACTTACAACAATCAAGGTGTGCTGAAGGCTATATAAATACTACCACATTTAATACAATGACACATACATGGACTTGAAAATCTGTGAATGGAAGTACAGAAGTCTCGAAGTTTTAAGCATTCCTGCTTGGGTGTGTGGTATGTGTGTGTGTGTGTGTGTGTGTGTGTGATTGAATACAGGATAATACTATGATGTGTATGTTGCTGTGTCTTCCTTTAGCGATGAAAATTAAAGTCATCCTCAGTGTCTGATCCACACAAATGCTGCATTAAGGGTTCTATTCACTCATGGCCTCTGTGTAACTTCTCAGAAAAACTCTTTGCAGTGTGTATCTTAGGGCAGAATTTCTGGGCCAGGTGAGCAGCCATAACGAACTTGTTGAGTATGTGTGTCAAGATTCAGAATGATGGAGCCAAGTTTAACTGCCCCAACAGTGCCAAACATGAGGGTTCCAGCATTTCTAGATATCTAGTAATCCCAAGGATTATGTAGGCTCCAATCACCTTGCTTTTTCTCTCTCTTGATAGACAAATAGGTGTGAGGCTATACCCTGATAATTAGCTCAAATTTTATTATTTACTAAGAATTATTTTGAGAATAACTATTTGTAATCTTTAGTCTTAGGAGTTTCCTATGTTCAAATTACTCAAAGGTTTTGCAAATGCCCTTTCATTCATCTTTGTGAAGAGGGACTTTCATTGAATAGACAACATTAAGTTTATACAATTAAATTATACTATATTATACTTTATCATTAGGTCACATTTCATTACATTCAACATCTGGTTTCTATTCATCATTATATCTTAGTATTTATTCAGAAGAGGTATTATTTTTTTTAAGTTCTCGTTACAAATAGTATGATGCTGTATCATTCCACAATTCACTAGTCATACACTTTGTAGATAAACAGATTGTTTTCAATTAATCTTCATTGGTGTAATTTACTGAATGGAACATTTTGTGGCATATGGATGTTTACCAAATTCATTTTTAAATTATTAGGTCTTCATGTTGCTAATTGTTTTCTATGGGTTCTATGTTTCACAATACTTTTACTCTGGAAGGTTCTTACTTTGTTCAATTTTCTGAGAGTTTTTCAAAGACAAACTTTGTGTGTGGTGTGTGTGTGTGTGTGTGTGTGTGTGTGTGTGTGTGCCCACAGAGTAAATAAAAAGGCACTGGATCCATTGGGGGTGAAATTCTACTAGTTTATGAGACACTGGCCATGGGTTCTGTGAATTAAACTCCTCTTAACCTCGAAGTCATCTCTCCAGCCCCTAATTTTTTGTGAGTTGTTGATCTACTAGGAGAGAGACAACTGTGTGGGATCCAGAAGACACAAAGTGTATTGCTAAATTCTGATGCAATCTATTTTATTAATTATTACCAAGTATTTGCTTAGTTGTTGCAACTGGGACACTGAATACAAAATATGATTATTGAGTGAAGTTTTAGAAGCCAGATAAAGTTCATATTAAAAAGGAAGAGATATTGGTGCACAGAGTTTCAGTGTTTTCAATAGCATAAGAAAGAGTCCAGATTATCTAGGATTTATTTCAGATCACCTAAGCCTCTATCCAGGAACCTTTTCCCAACTTTTTCTCATTATTACTGTCTCAAAGAGGTGTTTGGTTCCCAGAGGCAAAAGAAACTTGAGCAGAGGTGTATGAGCAAGGATCAGAATTCTGACAGGTTTTCTTATCTGAAATTGCCCACACCACTTACAATGTAGATTACCCTGTAGTGTTCTTACCAAAACACATTCTCAAAGAAGAAGGGTTAGTGTTGTTACAACCACATTTGCTCAGTGCAGGCCAAAGCCTCATCTTGCCCCAAATTTGATTTTTTTTTTACTCTTGCTAAACATTAAGAAATGAGAAAAGAATTTGAAGCTTTCTGATATGAAGATAGGGTTAATAGTACTGGCATCATTTTTTCTGATAATTGTCAAGCGCTGTCAGTCAGATAGACCATCCTCAAACTTTTATGTCAAGAATAGTCTGTATCTTTTTGAGTACTCAGGGGAAGGTCAGACAAACAGAAGATCATGCAAAATCAATAATTCCTCTGGCGTGTCATTTTCCTTCTGAGTGAGATACACAGGGAGGTCACCCAAACTGGCAAGAATCAATACCCTCAAAAAAAATTTAATTGGATCTTTGTTGGTTATCACCCAAAACCTTTTGTATCCAAGTCCCTTTGAAATTCAGTGAATACACTGCACGTGGCTGTGCTTCAGTAGCAATGTTTTTCTTAGAATGACTTCTTCGCACACATTTTTCCCTACTAAGTTTTAAAAAAATGTGTTAACTTCTAATTGGGGTAGCATTTGATGTATTCAGTTATTTCTATTTTTATTTGGAAGGAAAAAGGAATGAGGGCTGACAGAATGTCTCTGTGGATAAAACCACTTTTTGGAAATCTTGAGGACTTGAGTTTGACTCTTGGAGCCCATGAAGTGGAAGAGAGATCCAGATCCTAAAGTAGTTGGCACAAATGTGCCACGGCATGCACCCAACAATACGCCACACAAACATTACCATAATATATAGATGTATATGCATGCATGCACACACACAATATGAAATGTTGTTTTCCATAATCCAAGATGCTAGGTGAGAATACAGAAATTGTAATTCTCCTTATACCTTCTCAGAACACTCATTCTACTTATTGTCAAAACAAACATATTATGAGAGACTGAGCCTGAAATCATCTCTAAATTTCCAGTAGGAGACTTTTATTTTTGATACAAACATTATTCACTAGCCTATACAGGGAAATACACCTGGGAAGAAATCCATAGCTTGTCACTGCCACCTTTGACTATGAACATAGAAGCACTCAGTTCTCTAAATGGATCTTTAGCATCCATCTCCAAATCTCCTATGTACCTGTCAATGTACGCAGGAGATTTTGTATATGGAAACCTTAAACAACATTGTATCTTAATTCAATCTTAAACAGTCTTGTGTCATGGAAAACTTAAACAACAACAAAAACAAAAATCAGTTTTTGCAAACGCTTTGAGAAAAATGTTATCAAATTTACTATTTTTATCTCTTTTAAACCATGTTTTATGGAACGCGGTGAAAAATGTGAAATGTTTCTTAAATTATTTACTGAAATCGCATTATGTTTTCACTTAAACTAGGAAAGTAAGGTCTGACTAAATGTCATAGGTTTTGCTGAACATTGTCAAAAACCCTTTGTTTTAGAGGCATTCGTACTAGGCTGCCCAGACATGCATTCAAATAATGATCCCCAGACCCAGAAGCACACCTCACCACTCCAGCTTGATGATCTAAAAGTTAAACTAAAATAGAGAAAATTTTCTCCAGCAAGGGATAACCATTTGAAACACATCTCCACTCAGTGGTATTTATATTTCTGTCTTGGATGTGCTCAGAAATATTTTCCTGCTCTGTTGTTTAAATTGTCTCATACCGAAACTATTCTAAGGAACCTGCTCCCCATGCAGAGCATAATTCCCAGGGTGAAGATCTTCCTGGCAGAGATTTCACTGCCTCTGGCTGATGTTACACATATCTTCCAAGATCTTACAGGCCATGGTGTAAGGTGACTCTATTTGGAATTTAACTGAGGTCCAAACCAGCAGAGCTTCAGCTAACAGCTTGCTCAGAATTTTTCACATTTAATATCCAGGACAAATCATTCTTCAGAGGAAAGAGGGTGACCCCTTTTTACTGGAATTCTGTGAGTTTTGCACTTTCCATTTTCTGCCACTTTGTAGGCATGGCTAAGGCTGAAAGTGCCCTTCATTTCAGAAGTGGGATGTTGTCTGGACCTGCCAAGGAAGCTAAAGTGATTAGTGTCTTGACTTCTCAACATCCAAGCTAATCAGTAGACTAGATTATACCAGGCAGAAGATGCTAATAGTGTGATCTAGGAGAGAATTACGGTTTCTCCTTCCATGTGGACAGATATGACCTGTTCTACTGTCCTTTCTTATGGTTCTCGGGATGTTTGTTCCTAAATTCTGCTTTTGAGTCCTTAGGGAAGCTGCTGAAATCCTAGTACAGACACATGTACACACATTTACAATTCTTCAAGAGGTCACCATAGCACGGAGTACAGGCATGTCTTAGATTATATGCAGAAAATGTCTCAAGCTCAGTTAAAAACAAACTCATGTGAACGAAGTACCTAGTGTTTAAATTTACCACCACCTCTCAAATCTCTAGGCAGAAATTTCAGAAATTCTTGTTCAGTAAGTATTAATTCAGATATGGATATCTTCATTTTAAAAGATGATCATAAAGCTATTCTAAATATACAGCTAGAAGCTAAGGTTTTGAGAATGATTTTGAAAGGTAAAGTCAGCTTCTAGAGCACACGAATACATACTCAAATGACTTTTATAAGATCGTGTATTTTCTTTCCAAACCACTATCAACTCAGACTACTTTGTGACATTTAGCTATTACCCAAAATGGATCTGTTCTTCTTTATTGGCATAATTCAAAGTGTCAGTTCCACTGTCCTACCAGCTTTCTATCCTTAGAAATTAATTATGTAAAAGTACTGTCCTCAAAGAAATCAAAAGAATACACCCTTAGGAAAGTTAACCCATTATTTCAATTGGTGTGCTACAGTGGTGTCTTAGCTGATATGCCCAACCTCCCTTCTCCTCCTCTCACCTAAAGGGCACACATTGGTGTCAGTTCCCCACTTCCGCCTCTGACATCCCCTATCTCAGAAATTGTTTTTTTCTCCTTGATCAGGTTTATGCTCTTTTTTAAATTGAAAATTTATACACTATGTTCATGGTTTCCCATCCAAATCCTCCCTGATTCTCCACACATCTTCGCCCCTCCAGCTCCATGCCTTCTCTTTCTTTAGAGAACAAACAGGCAAATACAAAATAGCACACAAGGGGAAGGGAACACTGAGAAAACACAAGAAACATGCATGCACAAATACACACACAACGTAAAAATAGAAAATCAGAAACTATAATATACAAGCAAAAGGCAAAGATAATGAAAGATTTTTTAAAAAGTACCCAAACCAAGCAATATGAGACAAAATATCTACAAAAACACCATTGAGTTTGTTGTGTGTTGACCATCTTCTGCTGAGTTTGGGTGCCACCCTGAAGTGGTTAATTTACCCAGTGTAACTCCACTGCTAAGAATTAATTTTTAATTTGCAAGTGATTGTCTGTTGAAGGTAGCTTCTAGGTTAGGGATGGGAGATCGTGCCCACATTCCCCTCTCAGAGCTGGAACTCCATATGGCCTGAGCTTGTTCAGGTGCCCTGCAACCTGTCACAGTCTGTATGAATTCGTCTGTGTATCAGTCCTGTTGTGTCACTGTCCTTCATGTCATCCATCACTCTGACATCTCTTCCTTATAGATCCCCACACCCTGAGGGGAGGGATTTATTTTATGTTTTTTTTAAAAAAGCAAACTATCTTTTTTCATTTCACATACCAATCCAAGTTCCCACTCCCATTTCCTCCACATACCCTCTGACCCCACTCCCATTCAGTCCTCAGAGAGGGTAAGACACATTGCTTTGGGAAAGGTCTAAGGCCCTCCCTACTATACATAGGCTGAGCAAGGTATCATCCAAAGANNCATGCAACTGTCAACCACTTTCAGAGGGACTAGTTTGGTCCTATGCTTGTTCCTACCCATCTGGCTGGAATTGGTGAGCTCCCATTAGCTCAGGTAGAGTGTTTTAGTGGGTGTTCCCATCATGGTCTTAATGAGGGGAGGGATTTTATGAAGAAATCTCATTTAGGACTGAGTGTTCCAGCCGACCCTATTTCTCATTCTCCTCTCAAGACCAGCTCACTTTAGCTAAAGTGTTCCTAATTTCTCTTTAATATGTAATGTATATTCTAGGTAGTAGTCTTAACTCTGAAGTTTTCTGCTACCCCAAGCATGCAGTCTTATCTCTAATTTTACTTTTCATTCAAAGCCTATTAAAAGTCTCTATAATTCTGTGCACTCTATCTTTGATTGACTGTGTTCCTGATAGAATTGCCATTGTTGGCCACTGAGCATGTAACTATTTTTTTCAACGTTACAATTTTTTTCTATATAAACATGTTTATATATTGCATATTATAGATATATGCTAATTCATCTTATAATCAATTTGCTTACTTGAAGAAGGCAAATATATGTCGAAACCCTTCCTTGCTGTATGTACTCAGTTTTATAATTTCAGTGCCTTTTGCTGCGTAGGCAAAAACTAGATTGCAGTGAAAACACAAGAAAGTGATTAATTAGCATATGAACATAATGATTATACAGACCGATACTTCCCCCTTAGCATTAATATTTAGATAACTTAGCCTTTTATGCGGAAAAAAACCAACTCTACATTTTTACTTGGATGAGACATGAATGATGATCTTTCCTAAAATCAAGAGCACACTCAGCGCCTTCACAGCCCAGTTGGGGATTTGGAAAGGACTATTTGTCTCAATGGCAAATATTCTCTGCTTGAGAAGTGTTAGCACATCCTGAGGCGTAAAAACACACACTGGCACGTTTGAGAGGTTTTGTCTGTTCTGTGTGTGTCACAACTGTGGGACTTGTTATGGCAGGTGCCACTTTTGCTTAACAAAAGCTGCTCGGTGTGCTAGGATTCCCTGTGGAAATATGGATATATAAGCAATTCCTCTTTATTCCTCTCAGGGTATTTAATGCCATTTGCCAATGGGCTGTGTCTATCCAAACTGCTTTAACCCCCACCAAACTAGACCCAAGAACTTTTAATGTTTGTTGAAATATGCCAGGTTGGTTTGACGATAGATCCAATGCATAGTTATTGAGCTAAAGCAACTCCAAGGATTTCTACAGAGACTGACATTGTGGGGGGAGGCTATACCAGCGAAATTGGATAGAAAGACAGTGACAGCCCACTGTGGCAAACTCTGGTGATGAGGGGAAGTTAGTTTTCTTTTGGAGGGGTTCAGACAGGATTTCTCTGTGTATTCTGGCTGTCCTGGAACTCGCTCTGCAGACCAGGCTGGCCTCGAACTCACAGACATCCACCTGTCTCTGCCTCGCAAGTGCTGCCATTAAAAGTGTGTGCCACCACTGCCTGGCAGCAAAGTTAGTTTTCAATAAAACAAACTACACTAAACATTAAGCCTCTTATGTACATTGATGGATATATGCTGTAGGAAAAACAAAGCAGAGTGAAATAATTGCTCTTTATACAGCATCGTAATAGCAATTTTTCATTTCACCAGGTTGTGACATACTTCTGTAATCTTATTACCAGTTGACACCCAACATGGATGAGGTAAATCTCACAAGTCACCATGCCTGGATGAAGAGCTCTAGGCAATTAATTATTAGTAAGAGAAGTAGAATTACTCTTCTCTAGTGTGAGTACCTGGCTACATTATCCAATCCCAAGAGGTCAGCACACATATTCATCTGTGCAACACTAAAGGAATTCAGCAATGTGTTTGTGTGTATGTGTGTGTTTACATGTGTGTGCATGTGTATAACAATAATGAAAAGAGAGGTTATGCAATTGAGAGGGGAGTAAGGGGCTCATAGGAAGAATTGGTGGGAGGAGAGGGAGGAGATAAATGATGTAAATATATGAAATTCTCAAAGTAAAAGAAATCTAGGAAGAATTAATGATGAACAATTAACTTGAGAAGTAGATTAAAATTGTTAGGATTCTTCATCGAGAAAAGGAACTAGGTCCATAAGTAACAAATGACCCTACAGAGGAGAGAGAGAGAAACAGATTACCTTACTAGTTAGCCAAGGGAGATTATTCAAATCAACTTGCTTATAATAGCTCATGAGTCAGGAAAGGTAAAGTTAGAGAAATTCACACTGTCCTTGTAGCTCACAGGTCTCACAGCAGCAACAGAGCTAGCCAAGTTTATCAATCAGCCAGTGCTTAGAGTGAATGTAGTCACATTGCCACAGTGTGTTTCACATAATCTCAGCTCACCTGCAGGTAGTCACTGGCCTTCCAATGAGTCTTGCCAACTCTTCCCAGAGAATTGTTTTAAAATTGTATCTCTCTCAGATTAAAGACATCTGGGGAAGCAGCATAGGCCCAAACTAGGCCCTCTGAATGTGGGTCACAGTTGTATGGTTGGGGCAGTCTGTGGGGCCTCTGACAGTGCAGCCAGGGTTTCCTTACTGCTTGAACTGGCTTTTTGGAGACCATTCACTTTGGAGGGATCCCTTGCTCAGCCTAGATATAGTAGGGAAGGCCTTTGTCCTGCCTCAAAGGGATGTGCTAGAATTTGCTGACTTTTCATGGGAGGCCTTACCCTCTCTGAGAAGTAGATGCGGGTGGGGAGGGTAGAAGGTGAAGGGAAGTGGGAGGAGGGGAGGGAGTGGGAACTGAGATTGGTATATAAAATGAGAAATGATTGTCTTTTAAAAAATAAATTAATTAAAAAAGAAAAAAATGTGGACATTTTATGTACAAATATATTTTAAAATATGGAGACTATGAAAACAAATATTGTTGTTTACACACAAATGGTAATTTTGTAAAAAATTTGAAATGCTGAAAAATAATTAAAGCTATATTTTTTGAGTCAAGATGTCATCAAAAGACATATTAAGATCTGGGTACATTTATAGCTGACATTGTACTTTGAACTATTTGTGATTTACTATAACACAAATATAAGAATTCATATGTTTTTATATAATGAAAACACACAAGGAATCAAGAGGACAGTTTAGTTCAAGATGGTATTTTACCAACAGCCAATGTCCTTATAAGTAACATGAATAAGTGAATCTCTAGAATAAATTTCTTTAAGCTTTTTTCCAGGGAATTCTTTTTGTTGTTGTTGTTTATTTGTTTGTTTTTTCAAGATAAGGTTTCTCTGCATAACAGCCCTGGTTGTCCTGGAAATTGCTCTGTAGAAAGGCCAGCCTCAAACTCGTAGAGAACCACCTGTCTCTGCCTCCTGAGTGCTGGAATTAAAGCATGCACCACTGTGATTGGCTTTTCCAGTGAATCCTTGATCAACAATTTTATAATGGAACGTATGCTTCCGTATTCACAGTAATGAATCTATCTCTATATAGATTTTAAAAAGAAGATATGGAGTTTAAGGAAGCAATGAGGAATAGGAAGTCTTTAGGAGTCTTAGAGGCAACTCTCCATGTTTGATTTGGAATTGTAGTGACAGGTTGGTCTTCCATTCCACCCTCTCCACCCATCTGAGTCTTAGAGGCAACTCTCCATGTTTGATTTGGAATTGTAGTGACAGGTTGGTCTTCCATTCCACCCTCTCCACCCATCCGAGTCTAGAGTTTGGGACTTGCCTGAACACCAATTTGAACTAGATTGTTTCTTTGGGTCCCTATGCCCTTTTGTTATGTAAAAAGACATAGCTTCTTATACATGTGTTATTATAAGTCGCAAGTGACTCAAAGAACAATGGCAGAGACAAATGTGTCCAATAATTCTGTCATTGCAGAGGACACACCATCTGGTTTTACTCAACGAAATACATTGTTTCATATTGTGGCTCACTTTTAGAGAAAAGGGTGCATTTCAAAGAAAGTGAGTTTTGGTGGGTTGTAGTTTGGGGTTAGGACTGTATGCCCCTTGGAATTTGGCTGGATGAGGTGTACAACTCTCTTGTTGAGAAAAGAAGAAATAAGAATATGATCATCATGGGTCACCTGAGAGTGATAACACTCTAATCGTGGCACAGACAGCAAAGGAGTGTGTGTCAGCGTGTGCTAGACTGTTCCACTCCTTAGGGAATTAACTTGCAGGTGGAGAGAGTATGGAAGACATGAAAAGATTGGGGATGATACTCGCAAACGAAGTAGCAAGAGAACAGGCAGGAGCTGTTAGAAGCTCCAAAATTGAAATAACCAAGTCACTTGAGTTATATTCTATTGTCAGTAAGAGGTTATTCAAGTGAAAGACTAATGATGTCGTGTAGTAAATCAGTAAGTGATTTACTATCAACTGATACTTGTTATGCTGTGGCTTGGGATTTACAGTCAGGACCAGTGATGATGTAAAAGAGGTTTAGGTAGATCCACTAATGTAATAGCACCTGTTAATGGCATTCCTACCAGATAAACCTAATTACCAGGGTGCCATGAAATGAAATGGTAAATACAAGGAATGACCAAACTCTGGTTTTACACATATGATTCTAGTGTGTGTTTGTGTGTGTGTGTTTGTGTGCATGCATGTGTTTAGGCATGTGTGCAGGTGATTGTGTGTGCATACAAGTGTGAGAGTATATGTGTGTGTGTATATATATGTGTGTGTTCACATGCATGTATGCATGTGAGTGTATGCACCCATGTGTGTACATGCACCTATGTTTGTACATATTGTGTGGGTATGTATGCATGTGTGCCTGTGATACATAGTCTAAGACCCTGCATCCTTCCTTATCTGTCAGCTCATGACCGAACTGTTTTAAGCTCAGTCTAGGTTTCAGAGTTGTTTTTAGTTTACTAAATTGTTGCGATATAACTTCTTGTATTCAGAGCTTGAACCATCAAACAGCCAATTCTTCCAAATTTTCCTTTAAAATTTCCTACAGAATAGGAGAGTATGGAGCCTCATAAATAAAATAATTTGCTTATTTTCATAGTTTCAAGGGGAGGAGTTGTGTGCAGACGTTGTAAGCCTTTTTTTACCACTTGATTTTTAACAAGACCTGAGCCAGTGTTTAGATGCCTTCCTTAGTTAGGTTAGAGAAGTTAAACACTGTCTGAAAAAAAACCTAGATATTAAAATGTACTTTTATCTAATATACAAAATTTATTATGTCATAATATATGCAAAAACAGTGTGAGAATGTGGAGTTTGTGTTAAATGTTATATTTCAGAATTATTCATTTGGCTTTCCATTATATATTATAGAGCAAAATAACATTGGTGGGGTCAGGGATAAAAATGAACGAAATGTGCTATCTATAACATAAGCTGGAACTTTTGGAGACATTTTCATTTTTCTTTCCCATTTAGAACTAGATTATACTTATATTTTGTAGTGAAAGGGGAGCAGGCCTGCTTTCGTCCCACCTGGCTCCCGCACG
>LOJH01014450.1:0-10394 GCA_001685095.1 Ellobius talpinus
TAATGGGATCTCACCAAGGCCAGCTTGACTGGGACTGATGGAGCATGTGATCAATTCGGACTCTCTGAACATGGCTGACAAGGAGAGTTGACTGAGAAGCCAAAGACAATGGCACTGGATTTTGATTCTACTGCATGTACTGGATTTGTGGGAGCCTGGTATGCTTGGATGCTCACCTTCATAGACCTGGATGGAGGGGGGAGGACCTTGGACTTCCCACAGGCAGGGATCCCTGACTGCTCTTTGGACTGTAGAGGGATGGGGAGGGGGAATTGGGGGAGGGGGAAATTGGAGGAGGGGAGGAGGTTGAAATTTTTAATAAAAAAGAAGGGAAAACTTGAACTGTCTTCCTCTACAGAATCATACTGAAATGGAATCTTATGTTGTAAATATTCTGATTAATTTAATTATATTTTCCCTACATATTTGGCAGAATTAAGTCGATACACAAGCTCCATGGGTCCAATCTGTAGGTCCTACTTGAAGGTAGCCACACAGTTTCCTATTGGACATGACAGGAGAATGGACATGCAAGAAGAGATGCTGCCTGTCTGTACTAGGTGCACACAGTCACCAATTCACATGTAACTCAGTGTGAAGAAATATTTCATTTCAGCTGTTTTTCTTATGCTCAGAGAACGAAGCAATTCTGTTAGTTTTTTCTCCCTAGAGCCGAGGAAGATGTATCTATCTAATAATGAACTAGCTATGCTATAATCTCATAAAATAAAAGAAATAAAAATACCACTAAATTGGCTTTTAAACTTTGTTTTGCAATTTAAATATAACATTGTCAATTCCTCCTTTTCTTTCTGTATTAGTTATAATTCCTACTGCTGTGATAAACACCATGACCAAAACAAGGGGAGGAAAGGGTTTATTCATTTGACTTATCCTTCCACACCATAATTCATCACAAAGGAAGAGAGTATAAGAGTTCAAATGGGATAGGAACTCTGCACACTGGAGCTGATTCAGAGAAGTGCTGCTTATTGGCTTGGTCCTTATGGCTTACTTAGCCTTCTTGCTATATAGTCATCTACCACCATACCCTGCATGGAACCACAAAAAATGGACTGGGCTTTCTTCCTTCAATCTTTTTTTTAAGAAAATGCCAGGCTCTCTTTGTTCTTGTTCCCTGTTTTATATTACTCCCCTGCTTAACTTTCAAAAGTTTGCCATCCTAAACTTTAAATTATTTCCCAAAATTCTCTCCATCAAAGCCATTAACAAAAGCATCTTAACCCAACCTTACTAGAAATCTACATCTCAAAAGTTGTTCTAAGTTTGGTAGTTGAATCATTAATCTGGTTCAGAAGCAATGCTTAAAAAACAATCACTATCATTATAAGTACCAGGAGCACTGCCCAGTGAAGGACTGGAAGCCTCCTTAGAGTTTTCAAACAATTTATAGATCATGAGGGACATGGTGAGCACAGGTGTAATAAACAGAGCTATGCTCAATAACAGCATGAAGTCTTCAGGGCACATAATCCTTGGGGCTCTGCCTCTTTAAGGCTCACTGGGCATGATTTGCTGTTCCCCTCTCATGGCCAGAGAAACGCCTGTATGGCAGAGAAGCTTTTTGCATGGAGGAAGGGAGCTACACTTCTCAGTGGGCATAGCATAGATCATTAGAATGCACTTTGGAATGATGCTCAGTTAGTGAGATATCAACAGTGTAGATGCTGCTCTAAGATTCATAACAGTGCTACCCCCAGATGGCTGCCCAGGTTCACATGCTATTGTGTATAAATCGAAAGTATCAACATAAGGCAGAAGAGCCAGGACGTAGCTCCGTAGCAGCACACTTTCCAAAAGGGCATTAAGGGAAAGGCTGAAGTAGCACAAATTACAGTATTGGTGACACCATTCTACAAGCACTTAATGGAGAATTCCAATCATTCTTAGTAAATTCAATCCATTCACAAATTGCCAACCCGAAACAAAACTTAAGAGAAAAAATGAGTTCCTGTTTAAACTATGTAAAACATTTGGTGCTTCTGAATGCCATTTTCTAACTCTACTTCTCTATACAAAATTAACATGGCTTATGAGGTTTTTTATTTAATTTCATATTAAATAAAATATGAATAAAATATTAAATTAAGTTAAATAAAGACTTGAAAATATTACAGTCAATTGCTTATTTCTTACTTTTAAGTAAATAAAATTACATAACTAATAGATGATACTGGTGATATTAGAATTTAGCCCTGAGATCTTCATGGGAAACATGGGTCTCTCTGGACTCTTCAGTACTGTCCAGATTGACACAAGGCAATTGCAGTAGCGTGAACAATATCAATACTTTGGTAAATATGGAAAAGTATTCCCAAATTAGACTTCATGAAAACCAAGAGACTGGCCAGCATATGTCGATGTCTATCTTTACTGTGGCTGAACTAAAATTGTTTTATTTTAATCTATAAGAAATAAATCCTCATTAATATAAACATAAAACACAAGCTATAGTATAAACAATCTGTAATTGCAGCATTGAACTATGCCTAACAATCCAGTGTTCTGTTGTTTATTAACATAACCAAGGCCTAGTAACCAATGAAAACAAATCTCAGCATTTTCTGCCAAAAGTTTAGTATATTTCTACACACTAAACACTAATAAAATGACTGAGTAAACAAAACTATAGAACCAAAATCTGCATTACTAACCTAAAATGTGTATGTGTAAGTAGATAAAGATATGTATAGAGATTTTTCAGCAGGAGAAAATTTCGTGAAACTGTTGAAATTTCTTCTGAATTTTTTCCAATATTAATCTAATTATTTTGAATTCATTTTTCTTACATAATACTGACTCCGCGTTGTGATAGGAAATCCTGAAGATGGCTCAGGACACCCCAAGACCCAGTTATTAGCACAAAGGAGCATTATTTGCCCCAGAGGGACAGAGATCATGGAATAAGGGACTAAGGATATAGAGGACAAAAGCAGGGAGGGCTATCTGTCCTGGGGGCAGGACAAAAGAATGCCTCTGCATAGAGAGGAGATAGGCAAGACACATAAGGAAATGCCAGTTTAAAAAGGTACAAGGGGAAAGTCCATGTTAGGTAGAGGTGTTTAATTTTATTTGGGCCTGCTATTCAAGTGAGCCAAAGGGGCATTTGATTGCTGAACTTCAATACTTAGATAGTTGGACCTTGGTAGTTGCCTCAGGAGGAGGGCTTGGCCAAACAAGGGAAAAAACTTTGGGGGGTATTTTTAGGAATGTAATCTAAAAGGCTTTTAGCAAGGCAGAGGGAATGGGAGAGGAGAGCAAAACTTGTGAAAGCCATGTTTACCAGGGCCAGGCTGCCTGGTATATTATGTCATCTTGGTATATTATGTCATCCTGGCATATTAGCATTTTAAAATGAGTATTATTCCATATAATGTGATGAGTTGCTCAATGCTCCCTTAAAGGCTTAAAATAGTAAGTTAGTTTTCAAAGTATCTGTAGAAAATAAGCAAAACTACATTTGTAGAAGAAGAAATCAAGATACTGTTTGGAAATTAATTTATTCTGAACATGTGTTTTTCAATCTGAAAGGATGCAGGAGTGCGCAGTGTAATTATGCTGTATGTATTTGGTTTAAATGTGACTCATGTTGCCTGCAAGGAAAACAAAATTTAAACTCCTCAGATGTAGCAAGAAGCAGACTAAATTGATTTTGAGAGAAATCACTCAGGAAAGGAATTAGGATGTTTATGATTGCCTAATGAATTTTTGCAGAAGTGCTTTATCTATTTGTGTTCATTACATCTGCATGTTTGTACATTTCTTTATTTATAATAATTGAACGTTTAACCTTCTGAATTTTGCTAGACTAGAATTTACCTTTTCCCTAGTTTGTACTTCTACTGGTGTCTTTCATTATCAGCTTCTAATTGGTTTTCTGTTTTCATTGCTTTGAAAACTATTTGAATAATCTCATTATTTTGCTGCCATGAAAGAATCAAAATTCGATTGAAGGTCTTTGCAGTCCCAGATTGAATCAATTAACTAAATCAGTCCCTTGGAAAAATCCGCAAAATATCAGTTGCAAAAATATCAACACAGATAACACTTCTAAAACCTATGCTGTCATGAATAGTTTTAAATTAAAATTCTGTGTTTATTTGCTCCTTTCAACTGTATAATCTATTTAAATATTGAGGAACGGCTGGTTTGAGTAATGCTACCAGTCATTATGTAACTTATGTGTATGTAACAGTCAAGGGTCACTTAAATTGCTCCTTTCAACTGTATAATCTATTTAAATATTGAGGAACGGCTGGTTTGAGTAATGCTACCAGTCATTATGCAACTTATGTGTATGTAACAGTCAAGGGTCACTTAAACTCCCTCTTCAGTTCTGTTAGCTGAACTTAAATGAGCAATCTTGATGTTAGCTTAGCTAACAATGGGCTTTTTGTAAATGCCTGTGTTACTAGGATGGCCAGGGGTTGAAAGTATGCAGGATTTTGGCAGAGTGGAAGCCTACCTGGACTTTTCCCAATCTGTTTTGTCTCTGGTAGAGTAGGAAGTCTCTTCACCTGTTGCATACCTGTGGCAGAACAAATAAGAGGGCACGGAATTTGCGGGGAGAGTGGGGGGAATCGCAGACTGTGAGAGAGTCAGGGAGTTTGATAGGAAGGCAGCTTACCTGGACTTTTCCCAGTTCAGAGTGTATAATGGGTGAGGAGGAGCTTATCATTTCACTGACAACTAATATAGTGTGAATTTGATGAAAGTATCTTTCAAAAGTAAAATATATATATATATATATATAAAATAGGTATAGTTCTTTTACTGCTCTCAAAAAACTTTAAGCTTCAAAATACCATATTATTTGTGGTAATATAGAATTAATTAACATCCGATTTCATGTTACTATGCCCCAACATAGGGTAAGTTGTGAAAGTCTAAAAATACTTCAACTTTCCTTTATCTATTTTAAAATTTTAATATTCTAAAAATAGTATATAATGAATGCATATTTTCTCCATTTCGACATAAAATAAACTTCTAAAACATAGGAGATAGTAAGATACTCAGATTCAAAAGTAGTAAAATGACATAAACTATAAATAATACTAAAAAAATGAAAGAATATATCAACACATGCTAAAACTATATCATAAAAACAGGATTGATTTATCTCATGTAAGAGAGAGTTGATGAGTTCTCATTTACATAATATAGTCCAGTTCCTTCATAATCTTGCAGCAAATATCTTTATATTCTATTTTAATTGTAGTTCTTTTTATGTTTCAACCAAACAGCCAGTGAAATACTATACTCCTTAATATCTGCCATGAATTTGATACTAACTACACTCCTTCTGGTAAAAGTAATATTTCCAGAACTCCCCGTGAATCTGGAACATTCCTGATACAGCTGCCCATTTTTAAACTGCAGATGTGTGTTAATTTTTCTTGTCCTGATTCACCAGATGAATATTTATGGTAGAGACTTTTTGAAATGGTGTATTCCATAAAAAATAAGACATGAGAGTCAAAAATCACTCTTTGTGTACAAGCTGTGAGGATAAATGACTTGGGACTAGGTATGAAAACGATATTAATCTGGCTGCACACATGCATCAGTTTCCTTGGGCAACTAGGAGGAGTGGGATCAATGAGGAGTAGTAATTTTAAAATTATCTCTTTTTCTGAGCATGAGTTTTCAGAAGATGACACAAACTATGTAATGAATCATGTTATAAACAGACACACAATATTCAGGCTATGTGCCTGAAGCTCCTCTCATGTCAAAAGCAAAGGCAGAAGAAAGATGGTCTTTTGTTTTAGTCAGCTTACCATCACTATGAAAAAGACCTGAGTAAATCAAATCACAGTAAGGATTTATTTGGCTCATGGTTTCCGAGATTTAAACCCACATTGGTGGCTCCATTGTTTTCACCTGTTGAGATAGAGAAACATGATGGCAGGGTTTATCATTCAAAGTCTGCTAAGAAATGGGCCTAATAGAAAAAAAAATCCAAGAACAGAAAATGCCATAAACAAACTATTTCTTCCAATTAATCCTCAGCTCCAAATAGTCCTTAGAGGTTATTTGTTAAAATAACACACATATCCAGTTACCTCAGGATTGTCTAAGAAGAAGCCTTTATATGAGAACCTTTAACAAAACTGTTCATATGCAAACTAATCTGTCATGGGGACCTGGTGTCAGCTGAGTTCATCCCAGACAGACAAAGCATTGCTGGTTGTGAAAAGACAACAACATTCAAGGAAGGCAGAGAGCGAATGTAACCATTTTATTGAGCTCTGGCCTGGATGAGAAAGAACACACATATTTGGGAGTCTTCTGAGTTAGAGATGTTATAAGTGATGGGAAAGTGACTAAAACAGAAAACCATCTTTCTACTTTTGTTATAAAAATCAGAAAGGTAGCAATTTATCATAGTTAGAAAGACTCTTAGCCAAAATACAAAAGGGAAACAAAATGCATCAAATGCCCATGAAGAGAAAGAGAAGGGACTGATGTATTTTGTTTAAATTACAATGAAATACAGAGATTATGGGAAAACTATAGATGTTCTCTACAAATAAGACCGTGATCCAGCAGTGTCACTATTGGGTACACACTCTAAGTAAACTAAGCATTACATCGGAAAGAGGCCCGCTTTTTCACACCGACAGCAACCCTCCTCACAGCAGGCACAGTAAGGAATGAACTAGGATGTGCATTGTATAAAATGAGTTTGAAATGTTAGCAGTGTAGGCAATGGGAAGATAAGATGCTGAAACTGTGTATAATGACATGAACGAATCTGAAATGCACTAAGTGGAATATCCAGACACAGGAAGAGAAGAAATCCACCTCCTCATGTGTGGAAGTCAAGTCACACATGGCATGGTGTCAGAAAGTACAACTGATGGGGGAGAATGAGAGTGCACAGACACAGTACGGTAAAACACAGGGGTGAGTAGTTCTTATACAGAACATTAGGGTCATCACAGCCTACACCAATTAACTGTACATTTTAATTTTCATTTAGTTAGCATGCATGTGGAGGATGGGGTGCAAGTGTAACATGTCATATACATAGTTGTGGAAGATCATTTAAAGTGTAAGCTCTCTCCTTCCAAATCTGTGGGTACGAGGAATTGGACTCGAGTCCCCAGGCTTTCGCACTGATGGCAATGAATGCTGGTGGAGAAGAGAATAGTATTCCCAGGGAAGAGCACACTTACTGGTCAGCCAATTCCAAGTCGTCAGGCCGGGAAACATAAATACAATTATATAGACGGAGCCAGAAGGCTGAATTCCTATATTTAGGAACATATATACACCTATGTGCATGCAATAACAATTAATAAAAGAAAACATATTTGAAAAAGAGCAAGATATGGTATATGCGCGGGTTTGGTGGAAGGGAAAGGAAGGTTATATAATCGTAAAAGTAAAATTATGACTAAAACAAAAGATATGGAAACAAATAAATAACAAAGGAAACAAACAAAATCCTAGAATAGAATCTCAATGTTCCCATCAGGAGAAAGAGTAACATTGCAAGAGGCTGACACAAAACCTTCTCTGACTTTCCATGACACATTGTGGACATAGTTTTGAGTTGCAGCACCCACAAATAAGAATCAATGTTATATTTCAATTAAAAATCAAAACAAGAAGACAAAACCAGAGAACTCGATGTTTAGCTGACTGGTAGAATGCTCAGCCAGTTTTTTGATTAAAATACTAACCGTGGGAGCCAAAAGAAACAAAACATAGGAATGAAAAGTAATCACAAAAGAATTTTAAAATCCCACTTTTTAAAAGTTTTTTTTCTAAGAAAGTGTCAAGGAGGAAGTGTACTGGAACAAAGTTGAGCATGTGTGTGTGAGCACACGTGTGTGTGTGTGTGTAAATTCCATAAAGAGCCATTTACTTTGAACAATTTTTGGAGAATAACAAAAACACAACCAAACAAACATGTTTGAAAAAATTGTATAATCTAAACTATATTCTTTATACATTTAAGGCAATTATAGGAAAGTATGAATTCCACTAGAACAGTATTGTGAGGAAAGAATAAAATTATGTCTTGAACCCTCATTCCTTATCTTCACCATAAGTAATATCTATAAAAAAGAAACCCAGCTTTATCAAGATCGGCTCCTTTGCCCCAGAGTGGGTTCTCTCTCAGGGCAGGCAACCTCAGGCTCCTTGTTCCAGAGACCATGAGGTCATGCACCAACCAGCTGCACGCAAGGTGTGTGAGGCATGCCAGGTCATCCAAAACACAGCCTGGTATATTCTTCTATAAAAATTATGTATGAAACTTACATATAATATAACTCAGAAAACAGAAAAATTACATTGCAGATTGAATTTTAAAACTTTGAAAGTAATTTCAACACTCAGCTGTTTGAAGTGCTGTCAATTCTTTGGTTTTCTTCATGTCATAGTAGCCTTTTATTTTTATTAAGATTCCTCTTTTGGGAAGGAAGAGAAGACGACAATAAAGATCTATAACAGTCAGCGCATTCTTGGGCTTCCTGATTGCTTTAGGTTGCCTCTGTATGAAAACATTTGTCTTTCATGGCTCAGCACAGTTATTTCTCCCTCACTGAAACTCTGAATTGTCTTTGTCTGATTGTACAGTAAAGGGATCTCTTAAATCGTGGTTTCATACCTTAGCATTTAATGCCTCCACACTCACAAAAGCAGAAGGACAATACATGTCATCAAAATTTCCCAGGCCACGAGGAATTCTGACCATCATCTCTTAGAGACAGGAGGAATTGGAAGGAAAGTAAATCTTCAGCATCAGATTCAATAATCGTTGTAGTAGGTTCTGGAAAACAGAAACAGATTTATATCTTGAAATTAAATTACTTCACATTGGATTCATCGTATTTATTCAGAGCTGACTTAGATTTCTAGCAAAATAGTAACTAAATGTCACAGTAAAAGATTTTTTTCTTTCAGTAAACTATTGAGTCTTTTCAGATAAAATGCACTTGGGAGATGTGGTACACAAAATATTTATACTTAATAAATATTTTGTTTTTAAGCTTATTTATGCTTATAAAAGTCAGATTATTTACTTTTGAATTGAGAATTCCATATGTGCACAGTAATGTATAGAATTTATAATTTTTCAATAAAATATACTTTGAAAGAAACAAAAAGAAATGGCTCCATTATTTGTTTTAAAGTCAGTTGTATTCTTAAAGTTTCTATATGAAAATATTTGTCAGCTGGAATGAATTAAAATACAAATTTAAAGTTTGGCTTTCACATAAATGAAAACCACGAACCTTTGTGTGGCAAAGGTGGCTTGTTTCATCCTTTGTGACGTGTAAGTTGTCACACAAATGCATCTTGCAACACAGCAGGTGCAGAATAATGCAGCATATTGTTGAAACGATAGGTGTTTTACAGCAAGTAACCTCTGACACTGCGTAGCATGTTGGGAGGCGGTTCAGAGCAGATGAAGGAAGGCTGACAGGGGGAACAAAAAGATCATGGGAACGGCTGACTTGTGGACTAAAAAACAAAACTCTGCTTTCCTAAAAATGGCTTCTAGCAGGACAGACAAGTGAGAATGCTGTCTCTGAGCAGTAGTTTTGTTGTGATGCTCAGAAGCAGGGGTTGTGAATGCTCACCTTCCACTGTTGCCCTAGGTCATTACATTGGTTTCCAGCATCAGGGTCAAGAGATCCCTGGGACGACAAGGAAGGTAGGAAAAATGTTGTCTTCTAAGTGATGTTGCAACTCTAGAACTCACAGCACCAAAATAAGTTAGACCCAGGTTCCAGGGCTGTAGCTCTGTATGCAGAATTTTGGATTAGAATGCTCAAAGGCCTGGGTTTTATTCCAAGCACTGCATAAAACCAACTATGTCACATGGCTCAGTTTCTGTCCTAGCAATGCATAGGTGAAAGCCAGGCATTAGAAACTCATTCTAGATTGGTACCTGTATTTCTTTTGTTTCTGGGGTCTCTAATGCTACTGATCAACATTGTGGCTACAAACCAGTTAAAAGGAGCTGATATGCAAAAGAGTGTGTCTCCAAGTAATGGATAAATGAAAAAAAATCCAGATAAATTCTGGCAAAAAGAGTTAACTGTTTTATTCAATATTGTGTAAACTCTGGTATAATGACTTTGGTGTCAGTAACAGATACTGTATCTTGGAGAGGTACACTTTCATTCAGTGCTGAGTAAGGCTGCTTGTTCTATGTTGATATACCATCTAATGCCTTAGCAAGTTGCTGTTGACCTTAATGCATGCCATAGACAGAATAAAATACAATTTTAAACTGCACGTATATTACAATTAAATGAAATTACAATTTTTGACTTTAAAAATTTGCCTTTTTAGTGTGTGTGTGTCTGTGTGTGTGTGTGTGTGTGTGAGAGAGAGAGAGAGAGAGA
>LOJH01014450.1:23018-38236 GCA_001685095.1 Ellobius talpinus
TGTGTGTGTGTGTGTGTGTGTGTGTGTGTGTACACTACATGTAATTTACTGAATATACATATAAATATGTTCGTTTTTACTGACTAAACATTATGAAACAAAGAATCTTAGAAGATGTCATTGTTCTTCTCTTGTGTTAGTCATCTCCTACTGGGCATTGGATTGCCCTTAAGAGGCATTTGTATTACCCCATGAGACTCTGGGGGAGAGAAGTAATGTTTCATTTGTTAGTGGCTATCAATTGGAGATTGCTTCTGGGTTAAGATTGGGAGACGTGTATATACTTCCACTTTCAAAGCTAGGACTCCATGTGACACAGATCTGTGCAGGTTTAGTACATGCTGTGACAATGTCTGTGAGTTCATATTGTGCCAGTCCAGCTGTGTTTTGGAAGGCCTTGTTTCTTAGGCATTTGTTTACGCTCTGGCTCTTACAAACTTTCTGCCTTTGCCTTTTCTCCCTGAGGTTCCATAAACCATGAGAAGAGGAATTTGATGGAACCAAATTGTTTAGGATTTTGTGTTCCAAGGTCTCCCACTCTCTGCACGCGGTCTGTCTGTGGGTCTTTGTCTGTGTTACTCTACTCTAGAAGGAAGCTTCTCTGATGATGGCTGAGCAAGACACTGATCTTTGGATATATACACCAATAGAAGGAAATAGGGTATATTTGATGACTCCAAAGCTTTAGAAAAACAAGAACAATAAGCAACAACAAAAACCAAAGATGGGAAGAAACAATCAATGTAAGGATCCAAAGAAATGAAACAAAAATGCAAAACAGCAACAAAAAGAATAAATAAAACAGAGTTGGTTCTTTGAAAATATTAACAAGACTGACAAACCTCCTTTTTTAAAGATTACAGTTACATAATTTTCCTTTCTTTCCTTCACCTGAACACTCTCATTTATTTCCCCTTACTCTTTTTGATTTTACACATACATGTTTCTAAATACATAAGAATAACCAGCTCTGTCTGCATAATGTTTCTTTTGTAGATATGGTTTCAAGGCTGATGACTTTTGTATTAAACAACCTATTAGGGAAGACTATTTTTCTGTGTCTCAGCATTTCTTAGTTGTCAATAGTCTTTGTGTGGGATTGAGATCTCACGGGGATTTGACCTGTTCACATTAGTGTATCTATGGCTGTTGTCCTTGTTCAGCTCTACTTTAGATGGTCATGTTGGTGCGACTTTGTGGCTGTACCTCTCACAATCCTAGGAGACAATCTCACAGCAAACCCCTTGCTCCTCTGGCTCTTACAGTCTTCCTGTACTCTCTTTCACAGTAATCCCTGAGCATTATGTGTGGGGATCATATTGTAGATGTATTTATTGGGACCTAAAATACACACACACACACACACACACACACACACACACACACACACACACCCCAAACAAAACTTCTTGGTTTTCTATGGTCTAGAATGATTACAATTCAAATATTCTGAATGTTTTCTAAGAATAATAGGATAATGATATGGTGGACTATCTTGTATACTAGATCAAATAATTTTCCAGGAATGAAGCTGAGAAAACGTTTTAAGCACGTATACACACATGTACACATACATATATGATATAATTACTATTTTATATATCTATCTATATAAATGAATTCTAAGAAAGTTGTTTTTTCACAGAAAATATTACAACCCAAAACATATTATGTGTATAATTGATCAGGAGACCTTGCTGAAGGATGCTCTTGGATGTGGCCTACCTCTGTAAGTTTACTTTTGTATTTCTCAAGTTCTGTTTCTAAGCTAGGGAATCAAGGGTAGTCACAGAATGATTATGTGTACTATATGTACTGCACAATAGAAAGTTTACTTTAAAAAAACAGCTTAAATTTATTTGATCCAAAGTAAGGTGAGATTTACCCATATGTGTTCACAAATTTTTTTTTGCTCATTTGTATTATGTTCATCTTTGTTTAAATGTAATCCCTTTTTCTATTTTTTTGTGATTTCTCTTTAATATCATGTATTTTAATTCTTATTAACATATGCTGAGCCAGGTTATAGTGGCACACACCTTTAATCTCAGTACTCTAGAGACAATAGCAGGCAGATCTCTGAGTTCAAGGCCAATGTACAGAGAGTTGAAGGTTGCCAGGTCTATACAGAGAATTGTGTCTCAAAAAAAAACAACAACAACAAAAACATAGTCTGGAAAAAACACAAAAAAACACTATAAATCAGAAGTGTAGATGGAGGAGAACCTCAACTTATAAGATCAGAAAATAATTTTAAAATAGGAGAAAATTTACCCAAATCTTAGGAAAAGCTGTCTATAAAAGAGAAAGGTAAACACTGGGAAAATAAAACAACCCATGGAACTAGACATGAAATTTCCCATGTCAAAAAATGTTTTCAACCCTGAATGTATGGAAAAGAAAGGATACTGCATCTTGTGAGACAGAAAGAACAAGAATATAAATCCTGAGAATTGCAAATATGGAAAGTCCTGGATAGATGTTCTCCAAGCTCTAAATGACCACAGATACTAGGCTATACTATGATACCAAGCCAAACTACCAGTCCTGATCGAGGGATAAAGAAAAATATTCATGAGAAAAATAAATTAAGCAATTTATTTCAATAAAATAAGATCTATAGAAATTACTTGAAGGAATAATTTGGTTTTAAAAGAAGGTGAAATGTACCAGGCAGAGCACAGCTTATGGGACAGAAACCTGCCCCTACCACTGTGGAAATCAGTAGCTATTCCTAAAACACCTAGAAAGGGACATACCAAACAACCCAGCTGTGCCAGACTTTAATGCATGCATCCAAGAACCACATGCTCTACTTTTGTGATGCATTCTCATATATTTTTATTACTGCTTACGTACAAGGATCAGGGAATGGAAATAGCCCAGATGCCCATTAATTGATGAATGAAAATGACAATGTGGCACAGATACACAATGAACTAATATTTATCTGGTAATACAAAAAGAAACTACAAAATCCACAGTTAAATATGGGTCATTGTACCCAAGCCTTCAAATTGGAGCAATCTAGACACAGAAGTAAATACCCAATGTCTATTTTTCACAATGTTTTTCCTAGTTTTGACACTTTAGATGTCTTCATCTCCTTTGGACGACCTATAGAAGTCAGGAAATTATTAATTCCTATGGGGCATTATTAAAAGATAGGACATCAAAGTGAGACAAATAGGGAAAAGTTTAATTATAACAATAAGGTTACATGATGCCATTGATAGGAGTGTAGGTTAAAGGATAGAAAACGGAGACAGAATAATAGCACTAAATATCTTTTGATGAAATCGTTTGAAAATAAAAACCTTTTACTGTAACAATGTTCTCAATATATTTATATAAATCCATTGAAAGACTTTAAATGAATTAAAAATGTACCAGTTCAACAACTCTAAAAGAAACCACAGATTGACAGATTAAAAAATATACAAACAAGAAAACAAAAAAAAAACAATGCCTAGAATGGATTATCTCTTTATGTTATGATTAGTAAGTTCCTATAGAACCTCAAGCATTTTGAGCAGTGTACTTTCTTTTACTTGCCCCTAAGAATATGATGCTAAGACCCTATCCATGAAGATACCACACAGACGTCATATGTCATCGAATTTGGTGATATCCTCCCAGTAATATAAGACCTGGAATGTATGTCCCTAATGGCTAGCTTTCATAGCAGTGCAGGTTGTGGGATAATCTTTTTGTACAGTATGAAGATGTGTTGTTCTCATTGGTTTAATGAAGGGCAAAATGGCCAATAGCTAGGCAGGGTTTTACTGAAAGAATATGCAGTCATCAGTCTTACCCAGCTCTGAACCCTGTGAGCTACAACAATCATAGGCCCAGCATGCTGTAGTCAGAGGTACAGTAGATTTGTAAATGTTATGGAAGTAATCAATTATTAAATGGATTAAGTTCTACTTCCCAAGGTGGGTACCATACCTGGCACTAATACTGGGGCCAAGACATTGAAGGTAGATCTGTTATGTGCCCCAGGCTAAAACTTGATCCTACCAAATCCTGGTATTCATTGTGAGTTACAGACCCTGTCTAAAATTAAGTAATTAATTGACTAATTAAATAAGTAAAATAAAATAAGTGAAAAAAATTAAAAAGAATATCTGTTATCTCAACATATTGTCTCGACTTTTATTATAACTGTGTTCCACTATATGGCCTTGTCCCACACATGTAGGTTATGAAAGCAAGCAATGAAGTAATTGAACTGGTATCTCTGTGAGCATTTTTAGGGTCTTGTATTTGCATACAATATTTTTGAGTCATTTTTTATCCATGGTATAAGAAAATGCCCATGACTTTTATTGTTTTTAAGGAAATTTTAAGGAATTTGAGGGACAATTGTATTGAAGCTGTAAGAATTACAATGCCTTCTTACTTTCATTTGATTTTGTTGAGAAAGAGTCTTGCTGCTCTGATATCCTTTTATATTGGCTGCCCTTTGACTTAGAGAATCCTGACTCAACTTCTGGAGTGTTGGGATTCTGGCACATGTCACCACACCTAGCTAATAATTATAGTTTGACATTACAATTTTGTCATAAAGTCCATTGGAATATTATTTGTTATAATGACAATTGAAGAACACATCAAAAATAATGTCTTCCTGATGTCTCCATCAGAATTACTTTATTTTGGAGGCTAAATTTTCAGAATTTTACAAAAGTTGCCACATTTGTATCATCCTCAAAATAAATTCTAACTTGATTCCTAACCATGTCCCTCCATAGTTCCCCCAAAATATTGATTCCAGTTGTTAAGTTCTAACTTAGAAGGGATGGTCCAGAGTGAATAAAGCCCTGAGCCATGTATACGTATTTCAGAGCTACTTTTCTAGATTAAACACATATTATCAAAGTGGTCCTTGCTGGATGTGGTGGTTAGAACAAAAATGGTACCCATAGGCTCATAGGCCATGATCCTGAAAGATAGCTTGGAGTGGTATATGGAAGGGGCTAAGGATAAAATTGAAGGGTGAAATGACAGAATTTTATTTAATTAAAAAAGAATTTTTAAAAAAAATGAAAGTGCTGTTAAGCAGAAATTGAAATGTCTTCTCTGTCTAGACTAGATTTCAGTAAGAAAAGTAAAGTTCAAGGATTTTCTAGCTGAATTGTGCTAACATGTAAGCATTAAGAAGATAAAGTTGGATGAACATGGATCTTACGTAAATAAGCAACATTTGCATACAAACAGTTGTTTCTTAAGGGATTTACACAGTTAAGAAGAAAGACCTTTTGCTCTGGAAACTGCTTTTGATCTCAGTAATAAGGCAGTTCACTTTGGAATCCCAGTGCATCTGAACTTTTTTGAGGCAGAAATGCTGATCCTAGGGAATGCTGTTGAGACTTCACAAGCTTTTCACAATGTCCTCCAATATAAGCCTTTCAGTTACATAGATGTGGACACACATTGACCACGAGCTCTCATGTTGACGCTTGATTATCTGCTGATTAATGGCAACTATAATAGCCTTAAACTGTCTGAATAAAATTTAAAAAAAATAATCTACATGAGAAGAGTTCAGAAAGCATCAATTTCTTCAGTTTGTAGTAAGTGGCTTATGAAATGTAATAGAGTGTCCATGGTCATTAATATACCCATGATGCCAGCCGTTTACATGAACTCACACCATAAAATTATTGAGATGGTCAAAAGCACCTATGATATAGATCATTGCTTTGGCTTTAAATCATGTTTGTGACATTCGGTTTCCAAGTTACACAAGTCTCAGATACTGACAAACATCCTAGGGAAAATTAATGGAGTCAAAGTCACTGTATTTTCTCTCTGCCTGTGGTTGTTTATAGGGAAAAATCCCTGTTGGGACAAGGAGTAGGATGTTTTATTGTTATCAGTAAAATAGAATATAATGTTAATACATTGACTTGTTACTTAGCTCTTTTAAAGTTGTTTTCTAATTTGTAAAATATTTTATAGGTCTTCATACATTTGTTACTGAAATGTTAATGTACCCTGAAATATGGTTCTATATAAAATAATTATTTGTGAAAACATATCTTTGACATGGAAAGCTTTCAACAGGCATAGTTCACTGAAGTCCCCCAGACATCTACTCCACAGTGAATTGACAAACTTTACCACAGAGGTCAAAGCATGACCTGAATTGAGCTTCAGGACAAGAAAGCTGATCTGTGTAAGGAATAATCAGGGTCTGTAACTCCTGCAATTCTGATAAAAGAGAGAAGTTTTATTAATTATATCCATCAAATACCCAACTAAGTTTAAAGGATGCTTGAATTGTTTGTAAATTTGACAACCACTAGCATAATTCAACTTTTTTTTTTTCTATTGATTTTTATTGAGCTCTACATTTTCTCTGCTCCCCTCCCTGTCTATCCCCTCCCCTTAAACCCTCTCCCAATGTGCCCACACTCCCAATTTACTCAGTCCCAGAGAACCTAGACAACAATGAAGACCCTAAGAGAGTGATACATAGATCTAATCTACATGGGAAGTAGAAAAAGTCAACTTTTCTTAAATTCTAAATATGATCGGTGATCATTTGAATAAGATGTACCCTATAGTTTCAAGTATCTGGATACTGATTCCGGTCACCCCTGTAGCACTCACCCCCAAAGAAGACACCCCCAAATCAACTAAAAACAAAACAAACAAGCAAACAACAACCTTGTTCCTCTGTCTTTCCAACATCTCTTCATTAATCCTATTGCCATTGGGTGCTGTGGTGTGTTACTCAGTACACCCTTTAGTCTAATAAGCCACACACACAAAATAATCATTGCAACAAGTTCTTGGTCTGGTTCAAAGTCTCTGGTACACCATCATCACTAGACCCTCACCAATACTCTTATTCAATATCCTGCTGTATTCCTAAGTCATGGGGAGCCTGCACCTATCATTTTGCAGGACTAATTCCTTCACATACTACAGTAGATCATAGATGGGGTAATTTTTAGGGTCAGCCAGTCCAAGGTCCAGTCCATGGCATGTGTTACTACAGGGGGCCATAGGAGCCATGCATGTTAAAATCTGAGAGTCATACAGAGCCAGCTCCACCCCTTCACTGGCCCTGTCCCTTGCTAAACACTGTACCAAGAGATATGGGTCTGGATGGTAGATATTAGAGTGGGCCAGTCTAAGGCCCAGGATGTGGGTCTGGGTGGTAACTGAGCTGTTTGGTCCAGGCCACTGGAACTGACTCCCTCAGACAAGGAACAGAGTCAGTTTTCCTAGATCCATACCATAGGTACAGGTCTCCTAGGCTTATCATGAGAAGTGGGACCCTCTCTCTGGACTGCAAGAGCCAGCTCTCCCATGAGTATCAGAGCCTGCTCACTTGGTATAGTGTTGAGCAAGGGACAGAGCCAGTGAGGGATGGAGCTGGCTCTGCATAACTCTCAGATTTTAACATGCATGGCTCCTATTGCCCCCTGCAGTAACACATGCCATAGACATCATCACAGACCCAGCTTTAACAGGAACACATACTCAGATATGGCCCTCAGCAGCAGCTCAGACAGGATGTCACCATGGCCCCAGTGGCAGCACAGACCACTTAGATCTCTATGGTTCTGGTAACAGCAAGATTTTTAGACACTAACATGGCCACAGGTTGTGGCCTAGATCATGGGCATCTGTGTGGCCTTTGGTTTTACCATGGGCCACAACAGACATCAACACATCCAAGCCATGGTGGAACCATAGATCCACATAGGGACCTGAGTAGCAGCCTGGGTCCAGATGTTACTACAGACCCAGGTGGCAACTAAGGCCAATCAGATTGTTATGGCCCTCATGGCAGCATTGCTGTTGGACACCAACATGGTCCCAGGTGGTAGCCCAGACCCCTAGAATCAGCATAGTCTTTGATGGTATCAGAAGCCAAAGACATGGACTCAGACTCTGCTTCTGGGCCACAGATACAGATATGGCATCAGCATTGTCTTTGGTGGTATCAGGATCCATAGACATCAGCACAGATAACAGCTATAGTAGGGCCAAGAACACAGATGTGGTCCTCAGCAACAATCTGGACCCAGATGACATCATGGCCCCAGGTGAAAGTGCACACCACTCAGATCAGCATGGGTTGACTGCAGAGTTGCCACAGGTTGCACCTAGATCCCAGGCATCCCTGTTACCTTTGGTGGCACCATAGGCCATGAAAATCAATACGGACCCTTGCTATAGTAAGACCATGTCTTCTAGATTTTTTTTATATAATGGATTCCTTTGACAGATTTTCATGTGTTGAACCATCCCTGCATCTCTGCCATTAAGCCTACTTGATCATAGTAGATAATGTGTTCATGGACTTAGTTTGTGAGTATTTTATTGAATATTTTTGCATCAATGTTCATGAAGGAAATTGGTCTGTAGTTCCCCTTTTTTGCTGAATCTTTTTTTTTCTATTTGGCTATCTGGGGGACTGTGCCTTTATAAAATGAATTGACAACACTCCTTTGCCTTCTATTTTGTGAAATAATTTAAGGGTTGTTGGTGTTAGCTCTTCTTTGAAAGTTGGGTAGAAATCAATACTAAAACTGTTCATAGGCTTTTTTTTGGTTAGAAGACTTTTAATGTTTGCATCTACTTCCCTGGGAGTTATAGGTTTATTTAAATTGTTTATCTGATCTGGATTTGACTTTGGTAAGTGGTTTCTATCAAGGAAAAATGTTCATTTCTTTTAGATTTTTGAGGAGTACAGATGTTTAAAGTATGACCTAATAGTTCTTTGGATTTCCTTGATGTCTCTTATTATTTTACTCTTTCATTTCTGATTTTGTTAATGTGGATACCCTCTGTCTTTTAATTAGTTTGGCTAAGGGTTTATTTATCTTGTTGGTTTTCCCCTCAAAGAACCCACTCTTTGTTTAACTGACTTTGTATTCTTCTCTTTGTTTCTATTTTTATTGATTTTAGCCCTATTTTGAGTATTTCCTGCCATCTACTCCTCTTGTGTATGCTTGCTTTTTGTTGTTGGTTTTCTTGAACTTTCAATTATGCTGTTAATTTGCTAGTATAAGATTTCTCCAATTTCTTTATTTAGGCACTTGGTGCTATGAACTTTCCTCTTAGCACCAATCTCACTGTGTCTCTTTAGTATGGGTATATGGTGCATTCATTTTTATGGAGTCCTAGGAGACCTTTAATGACTTTTTATTTTTGCCTTGACCCAGTAATCATTCAGTAGAGAACTGTTCAGTATCCATGAATTTGCATGTTTGCTATTGCTATTGAAATCCATTTTAAAACTGTGACGATCTGATAGAATGCAGGGGATTATTTCAAATTTCTTGTTTATGTTGAGACTTGCTTTGTCACTAACTGTGTCATCAATTTCGGAGAAAGTTCTTTGAGGTTCTGAGAAGCAAATATATTCTTTTGTCTTTGGGTGAATGTTCTGTAGATAATGGATCAGGTCCCTTTGGTTCATGTCTATTACCTCTAGTAGTTCTCTATTTAGTTTTTGTCCTGGTGACCTGTTCATTGGTGAGAGTGTGGTACTGAAGTCTCCAACTATCAATGTGTGAGGGTCAATGTATGATTTAAACCTTAAGCTTTAAATAATGATTCCATTATAAATGTGGTTGCCCATGAACTTGGGGCATAGATATCAAGAATTGAGAAACCATTTTGGTGGACTTTTCCTTTATGAGTATGAAGTATTCTTCTCACTGTCATTTGATCAACTTCAGTTTGAAACTTATTTTGTTTGATATTAGAATGACTATGTCAGCTTTCTTCTTAGGTCCATTTGATTGGAAAATCTTTTTCCAACCCTTCACTCTTAGGTAATGTCTGTCTTTGTGGCTAAAGTTTGTTCTTGTATGTAGCAGAAGTATGGATCCTGTTTTCACATTCATTCTGTTAGGCTGTGGCTTTTTGTTTGGGAATTCAGTCCATTGATTGTGACAAACATCAATGATCATTAATTTCTTTTATTTCGCGGTTGGTTTTGTTTGTGTGTGTATATGTCCCTTCTTTTTTTGGGCTGTGAGATTATTTATCTCCTGTGTATACTTGTGTGTAGTTAACCTCCTTGGGTTGGATTTTCTTTTTTCTAGTATCTTCTGGAGGACTGAATTTGTAGATAATTTTTTGAATTTGACATTATAATGAAATATCTAGTTTGCTTCATCTATTGTGATTGACAATTTCATGGAGTATAATTGTTAGGACTGGCATCTGTGGTCTCCTAAAGTCTTCAGGACATCTATCCAGGCCCTTCTGGTTTCTAGAGTCTCTAGTGAGAAGTTGGGTATTATTGTAGTAAGTCTACACTTATATGTTATTTTTTCTTTTTCCCTTTTAGCTTTTAATATTCTTTTTTTGTTCCGTATGTTCTGATTATTATGTAGTGAGGGTACATTATTTTCTGGTCCAATCTACTTGATGTTCTGTTTCCTTCTTGTGCTTTAATAAGTATCTCCTTCTTTATGTTAGATCAGTTTTCTTTTATGATTTTGTTGAAAGTATTTTCTGTGCCTTTAAGCTGGGATTCTTCTCTTCCTTCTATTAATATATATTTTCTTAAGTATTGTCTTTTCATAGTGTCCCGGATTTTCTGGATGTTAGAAATTTTTAGATATAGCATTTTTCTATTGTGCCTTCAATGCCTGAGACTTTTCCATCTCTTATACTCTGTTGGTGATGCTTGAGTCTGTAATTCCTGTTCACTTACCTAGGTTTTCCATTTTCAAATTTTCTTATACTTGCATTTTATTTATTGCTATATGTTCATTTCAGGTTTTGAACAGTTTCATTTATTTCCTTCAACTGTTTTTTCTTTTCTTGGCTTTCTTTAAAGGACTTATTCATATCCTCTGTTTTTATTATTATTATTATTATTATTATTATTATTATTGCATTTTCTTTGATTTCTTTATGGGATTCATTCATTTCTTTTTTTAAGGACTTCTATCATGTTTAAAAGATTGGTTTTAAGGTCTTTTTCTTGTGCTTCAGCTGTGCTGAAATTCTCAGTGCTTGCTGTAGTAGGATAGCTGGATTCTTGAGGGGACATATCACCCTGGCTATTGCTGACTTTGTTTTTATTGTGGTATCTAGGTATCTGGGTTTGAGGTGATTATAGGTCTAGATACTGATTTCTGAGTTTCTCTGTGTTGAATGTGTGCTTTGTTCCTAGTTTCTGTTTACTCTCTGTTCTTCTGATCTGAATGGCCTGGAGTTCAGTTAGCCAGTATTGCCTCTGGTCCAGCAGAGACTCTCCACTTGAGTTGGGTGCTGGGTTTATGGTGAATAGAACAGCCTTTGAAAGAGCAGGGGGACCTGTGACTGACTTGGAGGCTGGTAGGTACTGAGAAGGGTAAGGGCCATTGAGGGTATTTGGGGGGGCACTGAGAGAGTGGAGGAGGTCTGTGGGTGGGCAGCCTATCTGACTAGTGTGACCTGTTCTTCTGGCTAGCATCACCTTTAACTAAGCAGGGGATGTCCACCCATGATGGGCCTAGCGTCACAGCACCAGGGGTGGGCAATGGGGTGGGGAGGGCTTGCAGTGGATCGGATCTTTGGGAACCAAACCCTTGAAGTGGGAGAGTTCCAAGGGCAATCAGGTGGCTTCTCTGTTGTTCTGAATTACATGGTCTGTGTGTAAGCGGGAGTTATACACCTAAGTTGGGTTGGGGGGAAGGAAGCGGGACCAGTCATTGGGGTGGGAAGGAGTGACAGGGATTGAGTCTTTTAAAACCAAACTGAAGGAGGGGGAGAGTATGGAGGGCAAGTGGGCAGCCTATCAAAAGAAGCATTTAATTCTAGTATTGCTCACAGTTTTGGGTTAGTCCAATATAATAATGGTGAAAGCAGACAGGCATGGCATTAGAACAGTAGCTGAGAGATTTATATTCTGATCCTGAGGCAGAAAAGGAAAGGGAGGGAGAGAGAGAGAGGTGTGAACAGTTTGGGCTTTGGAAACCTCAAAGCCCAACCCCAGTGATATACCTCCTTCAACAAGGCCACAGCTACTACAACTGGGTCATAGCACCTAAACCGTCCCAAATACTCCCATTAACTGGAGACTTTCATAGCCATTGTCATTTAAACCACCATGATGATGTGATCTATTTTAGAGATGCTTTCATGTATTGCTGAGTCAAATATATAATCTTTGGAATTTAAGTGGAATATTTTGTAGGTTATTGTTAAGGCTTTTTAATATAAGGTATCATTTGATTATGATGTTTCTATGAGTTTTGTTTTGTTTTTCAGTCTGGGTGATATATGTATTATAGAAAATGGAATTTAAAATATCTTACTATTATTGGGATTGTGTTAGTCTTTGTGTCTTTAATACCATTAGTATTTTTTATGAAATTGGGTACAATGGAGTGTGATGCCTATGCATTTATCTTTGTCATATTTCTAAGATTATTTCATCCTGTCTGTAGAACTAGGTGCCCTCCTTTTTGTCTTCTGATTTAAAGCCTATATCACTTGCTTGCTTCCACTGGACTAATAGGGTCTCTTGGAAAGTAAAACTAAGAAATCTGTATCTTGGAAACTAAAAAGGTGAAGAAAGAAGAAATCAGTAGAAACATCTACAGCTATCACAGGGGAGGAGATAAATGCCCACAGTTTAGAGCATCACAAAAGGGAGCAATCAGCCATGACAAACATTACACCAAATTCAAGGCCATTGACTCTTCAGAACTGACCAATGGAGTAACAACATGGGGGTCACTGACAACTCTCAGGAACGCTGAGTGTTGGATGATGGAAAAAATGCTTGTATAAAAGGTAGTGATAAGCTGAGTGGGTCAAAATATTCTCACATCCTGTTGCTTTCAGCACATGAATCTAGGTCAAGGAGCACAGGAAGCACACAGGTGTCACTGATATAATAAACCTGAAATGCAGCAGTCTCACGAAATGACCCAACATTCTGCATCCAGATAGAGTCAGAATACTCCAGGGGAAGTCAAAGAGATTTGAATAGAGAAAGATACTCAACTTGCCAGTGCAGGCTGGAGTGGCTTGAAGTTCATGAAAAGGAATACTGCAGCCCTTGACTAAGTAACATGACTCAGGTGACTGCAATCTCAAGTACCCAAATTCAGTTGAAAATTTGAATGATCTGTGAAGCAGATGAACATAAATGGATAAGTACATGCAGTCACATATATTCTCTTTGAAGAGACTGATGGTCTTTCTCACAGACTCTCCTCTGCAGTGGAATTCTCCACAGTTTAAGGACAAGCATTGCCCATCAACCCTAGGACGGAAACGAAAACTGAAGACTCACACCAGAAAGACAAGTACTCCTGTCATCTGTCTGATTAAGGGAATGGCATTGAACACCAGTGATTAGCACCATTTTCAAATTGCTTTACATCAGCAGATGCCATGCTGCATTGGGCTGACATGCTGACAGGAGGTAATAAAAGAAGGGGAAAAAAGAGAACTCTTTTTTCATATTTACATAGATTTACAAACATTTAACTTGTCTCCCTTGATAGTACAAATATGCTCTCTTGAGCTGAACAGTCCTAAAATTCAACAACATGAGTCATTGTTCATAGGAGCAGTACTGAATTAAGGATTAGCTCATATGACTTAGAGGAAACAAAACAAAACACTTCTTGAAACCAAGAATCTGTCAAGAATACAAAAGTGTGTATGTTAAAGCAAAACATGCTTAGTATAGCCTTGAATGCAGTCTTTCAATATGGTTGCCCTCCATTTTCATCTTTTTCTTAGATGTTTATAGCAGTAGGAATGTCAGCAATTGAAGTATGAGAACTTATAATATTTCTATTTTTAAATGAATTTATTTAATTTAAATGTATGCATGTCTTGTCTGATGCAAGCATATAGAACATGTGCATCTTGGTGCCTGTAGAAGCCAGAAGAGGACATCATATCACCTACAACTGGGGCTTTGATAACTGTGAGCCAAGATGTGGGTCCTGGGAATTGGATTCAGGTCCTCTGCAAGAGCAATAAGCACTCTGATCTACTGAGCCATCTCCCTTCAAAGATTTTCCTATGAGATAAATGTTGCATTTGTTGATGTCACCTTATATTTTAATGTATTTAGGCATTAAATGTTTCCAGACTTATAGTTCATAAGATAATTCAGCTTTGCTTCTTTTCAGGGATATTAACGATGAGTCCCATCAGTTCCCCAGACATACATTAACTGAATGCACATAATAGACTTTCATTGCCTATGAATAAGGACAACAGAAACTATCTATTAGTCATACATCTGTCTAGTAGGAAAATAGTTTGATTTATGTTTACAGAAATGTTTAATTATCTTAAGATATCATCATATTTCTCTGCCAATATTGATTTTTAAAAGTTGGCCTCAGTATACAGATGATATTTTTGTAATTAAATGTTCGTCACATTGTATTAAACATAATGTATCATAGCCCCTGTATGGAGTTTTTAACATTAAATTAAAATGGCTGTGATAATAAAACAACCTGACACGTTTTCTTGGTCACTTTTGTCCCCTTGGGGATCAGAGCTTCAGGAGGGCTTTAATAGCCAGGAATAACATCAGAATTTCCTGCTTGGATTTAGACCCTTTCACCAGTCTTCTTCATTCATGCTCTTCCTCCTGCTTCTCTGTTCATCCTCTGCAATTTTCTTCATTGGTTCCTCTTCCCTCCTAACGTGAGCTGCAGTAAATAACAAAAAGACATGTAAGTGCTATTTCCCAGAAGAACATGTCTTTATAACTAAGAAAAATCATTCTAAAGAAGTTTACCCTCGCTCCTCACAGCCTATATTTTCCTATACATTGAGCAGAGTGCCTATCTCAAATGTGTGTCCCTCATGATTGTTCGGTCAAGATTTTAGGTGTCCTTTAGTGATAAATGCTATGTCATGTGTTATAGCTATACTAAAAGTTTAAAATTGGAAATATATATATATATAGCATATTTATGAGAATGAATAAAATTGAGAAGGAAAGCATATTTAAGTACCAGAATATTTAGATTAAAGAAAAGAAAAATTGTAAATGCACCTTAAGTTTATGGTACTCCTTTAATGCCAACTCCTAAATCTGGATCATTTTTTGTTTAGTTTTATTTTTCAAGACAGGGTTTCTCTGTGTAACAGTCCTAGTTGTCTTGAAACTAGCTCTTAAAGACCAAGCTGGTCTCGAACTCATAGAGATCCACCTGCCTTTGCCCCCTGAATGTTGGGATTAAGGTGTGTGCCACCACCGCTCA
>LOJH01014451.1:0-28619 GCA_001685095.1 Ellobius talpinus
GAGAGCAGACATGCATAATAGGTAGGAAAATAATATTAGATACATGAGTGATCTTACATTATCTTTCTATAAAAATCTCATTTGTAGACATTCCAAAGCAAGCAAACATAATGAAGATAGCAATCACAGTATCAGGGGACAGGGCAGGAGCCATAAACAAGGAAATCTGGACCTTGGTAGTGCTTATGCAGATAAACACACACACACACATATGTATATGATTTTACACACACACATGTATGTGTATATATGAATAGACACACACATATGTATGTGTATATATATGAATAGACACACACATGTATGTGAATATATATGAATAGACACACACACATGTATGTGTATATATAAATAGACACACACACGTATGTGTATATATATGAATAGACACACACACATGTATGTGTATATATATGAATAGACACACACATGTATGTGTATATATATGAATAGACACACACACATGTATGTGTATATATATGAATAGACACACACATGTATGTGTATATATATGAATAGACACACACACACACAAATAAAATTGTGTCTAGCACCCAATCTATACCTAGTCTATGCCAAGCATTGAGCTAAGGAACATAGCTATAATCAAGATTAACAAATAGATTATGTAGGAAGCCACAACCTGGTAGAAACACATCCATATTTTTATGAAAGCAACATCACACAAAGAAATAATGCCTTCTCCTAAAACATGCCCCAAGTAGTCACCATAGAAGTGTATTAGCAGCAAACACTGGTCGTTACTCACCCATCATAGTGAATGTCTTCCCTGAGCCAGTCTGCCCGCTGAAAGATAAAATTTTATGTTATTTTCACACATAAAATTCCAACTATCCTCCTATTTAGTATGGTCCACTAAGATGGAATGGGATGATCCTTTCCAAACTGCTCTGCAACCTTCTTTTCCCTTAATTAACTGTACCTCAGATATCTCAGCCAGAAAACAGATGCCTACCTCATTTTTTTTATAAATAGCTACAACAGTATGTTATGGATACAGAATCTTCTAGCGTAAGTTATTCAACCAGAACCAAGTAGACTTCTGTTTCTAATTTTTGCTAAATAATGTAGCAATTTTGAAGTTCTCTGCCTGGAAAAGACATTTAAATATCTATTTTAATTTAATTTTAAGGACTGCACCTGGTGAAAAATTCCTTTAATCCCAGTACGAGGCAGAGGCAGGCAGATCTCTTGAGATCTGTATGATCACCCAACCAATAAACCACTTGTTTAGCTCCAAGTTCTACCCACAAATATAAAAAAGAATTTGATTAATATATTAATGAGTGAATCTTAGCATAAATATTCCTACAGAGCTAGACACAAAGGTGCACGCCTTTAATCACAGTACACAGAGGCAAGCAGAGTTTTCTGTGTTCAAGGTTTATATGTCAAGTTCCAGGATAGCCAGAGCTGCACAGAGAGACACTTCCTCTAAATAAACACAAATAAACAAGCAAGCAAGCCAGCCTCCAGAATCTCCAACCAAAACAGTTCTGAAGACAGGCAATCTGTTGCAACTGTGGCTATCCCAAAGTCATTTTGAATTTCACCATTCAAAATAATCTATGGAAAAATTCTCACTGCTATGGGAAGGCATGAGAGAATAGCTTTCTATCTCGTGTCTTAAAGCGAAACATTTAAAGGATTCTAGCTCCAAATCTCCCGATGTGAGTGAGTGCACAGTCTACAGAAACTAGGAAAATAAAACAGGACCACTGCCAGGACAGAGGGGGTAGGGAGTGAGAGGGCAACAGCAGGCTACAAATGGTCTGACCCGGGAAATGGGAAAGGGCAGGCTCTTTGGGGAGCAGGGTGGAGGTAAAGATAGAAGGAGGGAGGATGGTAAAATAACAATATGGATTCTGAAAAAGCCATAAGGAATCATACTATTAATTATCTACTAAAAAAGACTATAATACATGAAATGCCATATATATAATTTATATATAAATAGATTACCTAACAAAAATCTAAAACCCCAATACCAGACATGAGAAGCTCTCTTTTGAGTTGTTGGGCAGGGGTGTCCAAGAGACTCCCAGACTATTGCTGTTGCCCTTGGTTACCCTCCTAGAGATGGAAGGTCATTCCCTATTGCTGAAGACACCATGTACTTTAGAACAGGTCCAGAGAGCCCTGAGCTAGGAGACCTGAAAGTCTTCTCCCTGCAGACAGGTTCTCATGGTGCTGGAGGGCACACAGAAAGGGAACTGAACATTAATACTTTACAGCTACTATGTTTCTCACAGTGATACCTATTAATTCTGAAACTATTTTACATGTATCCTGAGGTTGAATAGGTTAGTAAAGGGATGACAGACAGGAAAAGGTTTATCACCAACGGCAAGGGTAGCAAACAAGAAAGGCTAGAATAAACCCTGTGGTTACTGGGTTAGAGCCAGACATCAGTATAAACCCATGTTTAGCATGGTATCTACATGAGCAGATGATACAGAAACAATTCCAGATCTCTCTGCTGACACAAGGGTACATACATATATTTCCTAGCCCAGTCTGCTGAGAAAGCCTCAAAGCAGTCTCTGCCCAATAGCAATAAATACATCTTGGGGCCAGATCTTGGTTTCTCATTACTATTTTCCAACAAAAGGAACCAGGGTTTTAATGGTTCTGGAACGAGTTTAGGGAAAATATAGGAGCTTGGAAAGTCAGGTAGCATCATAAAGCAAGAAAAGCGCTCAAAAATCAAAGGACAGAATATGTCAAGGAGGTACAGAAACTTCAAAACGCTCCCAGTGACCAAGGATGGAACAAGATGAACAACATAAGACATAGAATTACAACCCAAAGTATAATATAAATATACATGACTATAGATCATATAAATGGACGAATAAACAAAACAGACAAACCTTTCTTTCAGAAAAATTTCAAATATCATTCTTCTCTCCAAGAGACATAGCTCAACCCACTCACCTTGATTGCCCAGGTCAGGCTGACCTACAACAGACATCTCTACAAACCCAGAGCCTTTGTCAGGGACAGAGCAAAAGTCAGAAAGAGACACTGCACTGCTAGTGGCTCTGAGCCACGTAAGGTGAATGGTCTCTAAGCTGGGAAAGAAGAAAATATTCTGTACAACTGCCCAGAGGAATGAAGCTCCAGTAACAGCTTAATCTTAGGCTAGTAAGATCCATGTTGAACTTTTGACTTAAGTAAAATAAATCGGTTATTTTATGCAACTAAAGTTTGGGGTGACTTATTAGTGCAGCAACAAGTAGGAACTACTACAAGCACTGTCATACCTTTATACATAGACAAACAACAACTTACTATGCAAAGATGGTCCCATTATAACCGCTCATGCAAGACGCCACAATGCTTTTAGCCACTGTTGAGAATACAGACTCCTACAAATAATAAGCACCAAACATGTTAAATAAAAATACTGCTAATCTACATCTCATGATATAACAAAAACTGAGTGCTTGGACTTTAAGACCTATGATTACTTGAAGGTTGCATCTACTTAGGAAAAATGGGTAAACCATAAAAGATGATAAAAGGTAGAACTACAGCTATTGTTAGGTCCATTAATCTCCAATACAGTCATAGATTGAAAGTGCATCTACCTGCTTTGGAGCAACACGCCCAGGGAAAGGTTCTGAGGAACCTAACATAGTGTCAACTTTACGGTTTCAGCCTTTAAAGTGTTGATATTGTTTACAAATACATTTCAATTCTTTGGGTGTACATACATATTTATGTACAGATATGTGTGTATGCATGTGTTGGGGTGCAAATGACACTCTGGCTGTTGTTCCTCGGGTGCTACCCACTGTAGGTTTTGGTTTAATTTGAAGACAAAGTCAACTCAACAAGTAGACTAGGCAGGCTGACCAGTGAGTCCCAATGATTCATATTTCTGCCTTCCCACACTTGGATTACAAGTGTAGACCACCAATTCTGCCTTTGCTCATACATGGGATCTCAGGATAAAAGTTGGGACCTTAGTACTTTAGTGAGTCCACTAGCTCCCAATCATTTCAGTTATTTTAGTAAAAAAAAAATTCTCTTAAAAAAAAAAAGCAAGCAGGGCATAGTGGTGAAGACTTTTAATCCCAGCACTTGGGAGGCTGAGGTAGGCAAGAGTTCAAGGCCAGCTTGGGCTGTGAATTCCCGGACAGCCTGAGTTACACAGTAAGACCCTGTCCCAGGGGAAAAAAAAACTCACAGGTGACTGGAGACACACTCAGTAATTAGGAGAACTACAGGCTGCTCTTCCAGAGAACCCTACTTTGATTCTCAGCACTCACATGGCGGACCGATAGCCACAGCAACTCTAGTTCTAGTCACAGAAGGCACTGGACACACATGTGGTGCAGAGACATATATGCAGGCAAAATACCCACACACATAAAATGGAGAGTTGGCTCAGTGATTAAGAGCATGCATTGCTTTTGTGTATAGGACCTTGGTGCGGGAGAATTATCTGTATTCTGTCAATCANGAACAGGAGAATGCTGGAAAGGAGGAAGCCCATTCCTCCCACTCCTGCCCAGATTCCGAAGAAGCAACATGTGATCTGCTCTGCTGTGAAAGGTACTGAGCCACATGGCTAACATAGATCAGAATAATGGGTTAATGTAAGCTATAAGAGTTAGCAAGAAGCCTGAGCTAATGAGCCAATCAGTTTTATAACTTATGGAGATGTCTGTGTGATTTTTCTTTGGGGCTTGCCGGCTGTGGGTTATTGGGCGGGACAGAAACCCCAACAAGCTGGCCCTCGTGTTACAGGACCTGCGTTTGATACCCAGAATGCACATGGTGGTTCACAACCATCCATAACTCCAGTTCCAGGGTATCTGACACCCCTTTTTTGACCTCCAAGGACACCAGGGATACGCACACGACACACACATATGGACATACATGCAGGTAAAACACTCAATACATATAAGAAAAACATTTTAAATGCATGCATCTAAATTTTACATATTACGTACAAATATTATTCTGTTAGCACAAAATTCACAGTTTGATATTTCCTTCACTTATTTTGTCATTAGTTTGTACTAAAAGTATTTTTATTTTATTTTTACTTATAGTTTTATGCAGTTTCTCAACAATGCAAGAATTCCTAAACCCACACTGTCTGTAAGCCACGTGTGGCCACTGAAAGCCAGATGTAGGTTACCAGTCCAAACAGAAATGTTGTATAGGTGTGAAATACATAGGAGATGCTCTTCAAATGGGAAATACATTTGTTTTTTTGAGACAGGGTTTCTCTGGTAACTCACTCTGTAGACCAGGCTGGCCTTGAACTCAAGAGATCTGCCTGCCTCTGCCTCCCAAGTGCTGTTGAAATTAAAGGCATGAGCCACCACCGTGTGGCCAGGAAAATACCTTACTGATAGCTACACTGATTACATACTGAAGTGGTCTTTTGGACACATCTATTAAATAATATACAACTAATAATTAATGTCTGCCCACTGTGCAGCTCATGTTATGTTTGCATTGGCTATCAATTCCCTAGCTGAAAAGAAAAAAGATCTAAATATTTTACAAAATAAGCAAACAAATATCAAGTGTATAATAAAGATCTCTGAGGGACTGGAGATTTGATTCATTCAGCAGAGTGCTTGCCTAGCATACACAGTCCTGGGTTCGATCCCCAGCACCACATATACCAGGCATCATGGTATATGCCTGCAATCCCAGAACTCAGGAGCTGGAGGCCGCCAGATCTGAAGTCTAAGGTCATCTTTGCTACACAGTGTGCTCCAGACTCGTCTGAGATACACAAAATCCTATCTCAAAACAAAAAAATAAAGGCCTGTGATGTCTGATTTAGTAACCATTAGCTACATGTGACTAACTTGAATTATCTAACATACTAGCCATATTTCAAATGTTTAAGAGTCATGTATGGCTAATGCATGCAAGTAATCAAATTTTAAATTTTATTTAGTTTTAATTAAATTTAATTCACCACATGGCCAGAAGTTACTGTAGCAGGTCAAATATTAAACACTTCCACCACTGCAGAAAGTTCTGTTAGACAGCGGTATTAGATTTTAATTAAATTGGATTTAATTAGAAAAGCAGCTATCAAACTGCAGTAGTGGCACAGGCCTTTAACACCAGTACTCTAGGGGCAGAGGTGGCAGATGTCTGTGAGTTCCAGGACAGCTAGGACTACACTGAGAAACCCTGTCTCAAAGGGGAGAAGGAAAAATAAAGGATGGGTGGAAGGAAGGCAAAGCAAAGCAGCTACTCCCATAACAGTAATCTTTTTAAATTCTTAAAAACTGTGTGTGTGTAGGAGCAGGCACGGATGTAGCAGTTGGAGGGCATTTTGTGGAGTAAGTTCTGTCCTCCAATCTTTATGTGGGTTCTGGGGTTTGAACTCAGCTAGTGAGACCTTTGAGGCAGTGATTTTATCCACGGAAAATGATTTTATCATTTTCACAAGCTCACAGTCATCTTAAACCCTTAAGCTAGAAAGTCAACTGCGTTTAGGGGTTGTTCAAGTGGCTCTGAAGTCTTCATTTATCTTCATCAGTATAAAAAGAGACATAAAGCAGCTTTGTGTGATTCTTGGACAAAGCTTGAAGAATAAAGAAGACAACTGCTTAATAAATTAGATTAAAACATTTATGGAAGTTTTAGCTTTCTTATCTGAAATCTACACAACTAAAAAGTGACCAGGAATTGAATTCCAACAATCAAAGCCTCATATATTCCTAATGAAAGGGTAAGTTCCCAATGGCCACTACCTGAGTGGTATCCATGCCTGCAACATAATCAAACACAAAGGTCTTGGGGTCTGGGTTGGAGTGCAGCCGGAGCGTAGTCGGGGAGAGCACAGACAAGCATAAGCTGTGCTCTCCATCTGAAGGTCCTGGGCCCTCTGCAGGAGGACGAATTCTCACAAAAACTTTGATGGCATCACCTTCATTACTAAAGACCAAAACAAAAAGTAACAGGTAAGTTTATTGGGGAAAGGAGACTATAAAGAACTGAATCTCAAATTGCCTGTCACATTACTATAATGAGTCCAAGTCTTAGGCCTACACCACTGAAATTTACTCCTTTTAAATTTTCACATAACTCACACCCAGATTTATTTCCCAGCAGATACCCTCACACAACTTTACTGAAAATAAAATCAAAGGCAGCTACTTCAAGGAGCTCAGCATCGCTTTTCTGGTATTGCCCTCCTACTAGTACCTATTAATAAGTAATTCCTTCCCAAGGAATCATCGTCATTCACTCCATATTTTTGCGGGGAACTGGGAAGGCATTGGGAAGTACGTGATTGTCCTCTACTTCCAGCTGGTTGAAGACGAGCTAAATTTTGAACTAAGCATCTCTGACCATACTAAACAGCGATCTACTATACCCTTCATTTTCCTTATCAGCAAGACTTTTTCTTACCTTGGCTGGGTGGAATGAGAATTCGTCCCACTTCGTAACTCAGCTAGAAAAAGAAGACAAGAGATCTGTAAGGATAAAAACACAAGAATAAAACTAAAACTCTTACCTCAGGAACTAGGCCACAACTCCTTGGAGACTTACCTCAGTAACTTAACATGTCTTATGTAGACATCATGGTACCTAAGTCCTAATAAAAAATGATCCACACTTTAAACTTTCCTAGCTAACAAGACAGTGAGAAGCCTACATCGCTGCCTATCTATCCCAGTCTGGACCCCACACAAATGGCTCATGAGAATAAGTAACTTTCTCCTCAACTACTATAAAACTTCTAGCCTCTCTCTGCCCTGGTCTCCCCTCAAAAGCTGGCCTAGGGAACTGACATGCTGTCTTCTTTTTTTTAATATAATTTATTTACTTTTATTTCATTTGCATTGTTATTTTGCCTGCATGTATGTCTGTGTGAGGGTGTCAGATCTTGCAGTTAGAGACAGTCGGTAGGTGCCACGTGGGTGCTGGGAATTGAACCTGAGTCCTCTGGAAGAACAGCCAGTGCTCTTAACCTCTGAGCCATCTCTCCAGCCCGTTGTCTTCTTACAGCGTATCTAAAGAACTTCTCTGCATGCTTTTGTGAACTGGGTAAATTCTTTACCACCTGTATCATCGCTTTTCATGGCATATAAATGGTTATATGCCATTTCATATAACAAAATCATTAAAGGTAATTATAATTGCATTTATATACTAACTGCAAAGCCTAGGGTGGGTGACCAACAAAGGACAAAAAATTCATTATGGAAATCTTTTCTTCAGTTATTGATACTCCTCAACTTTCTCAGATCCCTTATATCCACAACCAAATCTTGGCCTCATTTCTCCTCCCCATGCTATCCCAGTCCATTATACTGGTAACCATATCCAGTCTCTTGAGTTTAAATGCTAGGTATACATTGATGATTTTCAAATTAATAATTAATTAGAGACAGGGACTGTTAGTAACAAGACTAAGCTATCAGCCAAGCATTTATAATTAATAATGAGTCTCTGTGAGGTTATTTGGGAGCAGGCTGGTGGAGCAGAGGTGACCAGTGGTCCCGATGATAAACTCGGCCTATAAATGGCCCCCTACATGGGGTGCCGGATATTGCAATTTCTTTTACTGGCTATTAAAGAATGAAACTCACAGACATGTTAAAGAATACAATCTGAGACAATCACAAGAGACCGCGAAACACACCACTACCATTTACTTCCCCCACTCAAAAAAAAGCACACAACCTTCCAGCCAGCCTACTCTTCTCAGGGGCCTCTTTCTAGAGCCCATAGGAGCGGGATGCGTGAACATACACACTCTATGATCCATTCCAACCAGCTGAATGTGAACGCCACTTCTCCCACCACCTGTCGGACCAACACCTGACTCCGTTGAATGTCAGACCACAACACAGACAAAATTCTCATCCTTTCTTGGCTCTGTCCAGCTTCAAAGAAACCTGTTATTATTACTATCATAACACATATTTTTCTTCCACCTTATAAAGCAGACCTCAAGGAGTGCCTGATCCACAGTAACACACAATAACTATCTCTGAATGAATGAGACCAGAACAATAATAAGTTCTACTCATACAAGAACTAAAAGCAAAAGGCTATCACAGAACTTTATTTCTGGAGATTATCCCTCAAATCAACACCTGTGAAGCAGGAAACAGACAAGATGACCAACCCACCACACCTCTGTACACAGTTCTCTCAAACGCGCTGACAAAGACACAGCACTTTTGTACCTGGAGCAAAAGTAAAAAGAAAGACAGAACAGGACACAAAAGGAAGGCTTTCATGTTTCAAAAGCTGAACTCTGAGTTCACGCTCTGGCTTATCCTTATGAACAGAACATAGCCTTTCAATCTGTCGGCTATGACGGAGTAGCGAGGACGCAACGTACTTGTTTTAAGTGACTAGGAAACTGAACAACAAAAACCTGCAGCAAGTTCTGAGACACTGGACAACAGGCAGCATAGAAAAGTGATCCTGAGAGGAGGAAACAAAGGCAGCGAGACTTGGATCACAAGCCACAGTGCAGGCGGGAGAATCCAAGTAGAGCTCGCTTATCTGGCTGAGCTGAGGAGAAATGGTTTGGTTTGGGAGAGTAAATGCAGCTAGACTCTGTGGGACAAAAAAACGGGAGAAGTTCATAAAGAGAGCAAGCTCTGGGTCTCCAGAGATCTCCTAAGTACCCAGACATCAACAGGCATGTGCGTGCAAGTTTTCAGTAAGTTAAGTGGATCCCAAAAGAAAATTCTTACCCGTCCCCAGCACACCCCCAAAAGCAAAGCTACCTGAACAATGAGATAAAATGAAGAATTTTGGGGAGGAAGCCAGGGGTGCACACCTTAAATCCCATTACTTCAGAGGCAGAGGCAGGAGGAGCTCTGAGCTACAGGCCACTCTGGTTTCTACAGCAAGCACCAAACAGCTAGAACAATGCCGAGAGATCCCATCTCAACAAACTGCAGAGGAGTGGGCAGTTATGCACGATTCCTACTTGAAACCTGACGGGATGTTCTGAGAGGTACTAGGACTTGAACACAGGTATTCTGAATTCATCTTTCATGTACTCAGCCACTTTGTTGTGCTCCCTCTTGACTCAAAGCTAACGGAATATATATATATATATATATAAAATAGCCTGATCGATCATGTCACCATCCTCTGCATACATTTACTGTAAACTTTTTTTCAATTTTGAGGTCATCGATGTGGCTGCCTAAAAACATGTTAAAGACTATTCACAGATATTTTATTCATGTTAATTCGACCTAGAAACCCAAGTTCAAAGAGAGAGAGAGACAGAGAGAGAAAAAAAAGCCCATCAAAAACAGAACAAACTGTAATATGCTTACCTAACAGAACGCCAGAGAGCAGTGAAAAAGGTCTAGCTGACACTGCCTATCACGGATGCCCACAGGCACAAAATTTCACAAAAGTCATTACAAGAAGAAAGAACGTATGTACCAACCACATGAGCTTCAAGAATAGATAAAATTGCGGAGGGGTGATAAGCAGAACACTGGCGAGGCTGAGGGGTTACTGACTACAGGAACAGCTCTATTCTATTCTATGGGAGTGGAGGCAGGAGGATCAGAAGCCCAAGACCATCTCTGGCTTCACAGAAATCTTAAGACCAGTCTGGTTTATGTGACACCTGTTTTTAAAAAGAATTATAATAAATACTGTGGTAATACAGAAAATAGGATGAACATTTAAGATCCATAACGTACCCATTTGTATGCTTAAATTCTGTAACACTGAAAGTGGCAGAGGAAAAAGACTGCTTTAAACTGAGAAAAAGATCACACTGAATTGTTCAGATAATGGTGTAATAGAATTAGAGGGTAAATTAAGCAACTAATCAGGAAACAATTACAACTGACAAAGAGGTACAAACATGAGCACTTATTGTAAAATTCAAACGTACAATTTCACAATATTCTCAAGCATCTCCTCATTCCACTCTCAAATCTTAAAATCAGCCTTAAAAAACAGATGGCAGCACCCGTACACAGCAGGTCACAACCACTCAGAATGCCAGCTTGTGGTCTCCAACCACCCTCCCAAGGGCAGGCACCTTGACACACACACCATAATTAAAAATAAAGAATTTAAGAAAGACAGCTTACAGGATTCGGCAACACATGAGGTGGTACTTACATTGGAGGTGGGGGATTAAATCAGTCTCTTCCGAATGAAAAGAGATTGAGAATATATATGTCTACCCATAAACTGCAGGTCCCTTCTTGATGGTTTTTATCTCAGCCACCACCTAGAGTCCAAAACCACTAACTAGAAAATTCAGAACTAAACAAATCGTAAGTCTTTTATTTATTAATCTTGAGACAAGCTCTCAATATGGAGGCTGGCCTCAAACAGCCTATTCTCAGTAGCGCATCCTGCTACACAACTCCATTTAGCCAGGGTCTTGGCCACACTATATATACAGCTCTCCTAATAGATAACAGAAGGTTGCTTCTGTTATCAAATCAACTGACGATGCTTGCATGCAAGTGACTTTTGGACACTATGTCACAGTGTCTGTAGCATTTCTCTCACCGTAGCGCCTCATGACAAAAGGAAAGATGGCTCTAAGAAACCCTTTCACATAACTTACTATTGTATATTACCACGACCTCTGTATTTTATTATCGGCTCACCTCTGAGTATACTAGATTTACAGAGCACAGTTATCTATCTATAGGGTTCTGTGCTAGGATGCAATTCTGGCCTCGTGAATTCACGAAGTTTTGGCGGATGAAGTGAGAACTATTGTAAACAGATGGGTTGCAATTCGCGTTAAAAATCCCTCCTCTGAGGTCAGGAGGCCACCGAAGGGAACGCAATTCCCTTCCCTTCGAGAAAGTCGGAAACGTGGGAGCAAGCAGCAGGTGGAAAGCACAAGGGTCCGCCCTTAGGACACTGACACAAGAAGAAGCCAGCAGGGACACAGCAGTGTGTGCAGCGCTGGGAAGGGTGCGCAAGTGAGCAGGGGCTGAACCCGGGCGCCTGCGGTCTGCGTGGAACTCGGGTTCCCCCCACCCCCCGGGCGCGCCGTCGTCACTCTAGCGGGGCGCACTAGGAGCTGCTGTCCGCTGACACCGGGGTTTGCCAGCGGCCATGAGCTCTCGAGGCAGGCTCACGACTTACCTTTGCAGCCCGGGGCCATGGCGACCTCCGCGCGGACTCGCGACCGCCGTGGCCGCTGGGATCCTCCCGCCAAGATGGCCACGGATTTGAATTTGGCGCCGCCCACGCGCCACGCCCCCGAGGGGCGTGGTAGGTCGACGCCAGCGTACGCAGACGTCAGAAGTGCGCGCGGACGACGGCGCCTCTCCCCTGCTGGGTGCGGTGGGCGCTTTCGGTCAGACCGGCCATGAGCAAGCGGAATCTGGTGTCGTACGTGCGGCCCGCCGAGCCCGCCTTCCTGTCCCGCTTCAAGGAGCGAGTCGGCTACCAGGAGGGACCCACCGTCGAGACCAAGGTGAGCCAGCCGGAGTCGCGCCGCGTCGAACCTGCGTGCCCACGCCACTTCCGGCTCCTCGGGTCCCCCACTCGCGACCCGGCCAAGCCGGCCGGGCCTCGGACCCCAGGTCTGGTCTCTCGCTCACAGTGCTGTTTTTGGAGATGACCTAGCCCTCAATAACTTAAGACGGCTTCCCAGTCCTTTTCTTTCTCACTTCCGGATCTCACTTTACGTGAGCAAGATGATGACAGCATCGTCCCCTTTTGCAGAGAGGGAAACGGAGGCCACTTGTTTAAATGATTCGAATCTGGAGTCTTTTGGAGAACCATCCAGGATTAGAAGCAGAATCCCTGCTGTTGTCCAGGCTGCATGTCTCAGGATTGGGCGATGAAACAGTACTCATCAAAGGAGTCTGACCAAAAAAGACCGTAAACACAGTGTCGTTCTTGTTGCCTAGGATCTATGCACACATCACATGTGTCTTCTAGAGGCTCTTTAGTCTTGAAGGCAACATAAGTGAGGGTTGGCGTGGAACAGCGGCGTGTCCTAGACACAGTTTGAGAGACAAAGGAGGCAGAAGAGTGAATATGGTCATGGACTGTTAAGTACTCAAATTTAGAGTCTGGAGGGTGTGAACGTGACATGGGATAAAGTATCGCAGTAGTCTAAGGCCAATTCACGCAGTGTGTTCCACATTATAAAATGAAGTACTGGGCAGTAATTTGAAAAATGAGATCAGACGGGCGGTGGTGGCGCACGCCTTTATTTAATCCCAGCACTCAGGAGGCAGAGGCAGGTGGATCTCTGAGTTCAAGGCCAGTCTGGTCTACAAGAGCTAGTTCCAGGACAGGCACCCTTTCTCGGAAAAAAAAAAAAGAAAAAAGCGAAAGAAAGAAAAGATTCTATATTTATCTCAGTGTATTATACAAAGACTTTTTTCGTTTAAAAATATATGGTGCCTAGCTGTTGAAAAATATGATTTAGCTGACAAAATACTACATTTGTTACACATGTACAATGAGTACAGGGTACTGCTTGAGAAATTTCAGAAGTTAAATATAACAGCATTGTTTATGCACAAAACCTTTTACATAATTGTGTGTCTTTGATGAGCAATTGATAAGGTATCTACTAAACTGAAGCAGTTAGGATATTAGATGAGCAGAGGCAGGAGAAAATAAGTTTTACCTGTTTTACATACTTTGATGGCTTAACTGGTGAGGCCAAGTTGTATTTGTCTGGCGTTTTGGTTTTTTTGTCAAATTCAGACAAGACGGAAGTGAAAAATATTGATTAGAAACAAAGAGCCAGAGTAGTTCGGCACTCCCTTGAGCGGGCTAGATATGAGTGAGTACCACTGGACATGCCAGGATGACTGGCAGGTAGACCTGTGTTCTGTGTGGTGAAGTTAGGCTCTTTGGAGTTAATTCACTTTATATTCATTTCATGGATACCCGTTTCACTTTAATAATTGTCACAGTGGCAGTGGTTACGTTAAAGGTCAGCAACCTAGACATTACACTTGGTTTTCTGTAGAAAATCCAGCCTCAGCTCCCAGATGATGATGGGGACCACAGTGACAAAGAAGATGAGCAGCCTCAAGTAGTGGTGTTAAAAAAGGGAGACCTAACAGCTGAAGAAGTCATGAAAATTAAAGCAGAAATAAAGGCTGCCAAAGCAGGTAATGTCCAAAAGTTATCTGATTTTTTTTGGCACTTTAAGGACATAATAGGATTGTTTTTTTTTTCAATTGAATAGAATGATTTGTTTGAAGAATGTGGCCTTTGTTTCAAGCATTGGCTATGGTGCCAGATGTGTAACCTTGGGCAAGTTCCCCATCAGTGAAATAGAGATAATAAATGGTCCTGCCTTAGTGTACTGTTTAAAGTGACCACTTAACAAAATAGGTCAACCAGTCAGCAAAGATTTGTGTAATTCACTAGTGCTGAAGTGTAGTATGTTATGTAGTACACTTATATTGTTCCTAAACAGGTCTCACATGTATTTCAAAATACATCCTGATGACCTGGAAAACAGCTCGGTGGTAGAGCACCTTCTTAGCATATGAGACCCTAAGTTCAGGTGTCACCTTCATCTTTTCTGTCATCAGCTGGGGACTAATATTATGGAACACGTTAGTGAGGTTTTATTGGGTGGTGGCTTGTTTTGGGTACGGTATAACAAGCAGCAGTAGAGCAGACTGAATTCAGTCAAGGGCATCTTTAAGTACAAATGTATGGCTTTCTTCATCCTTAAGTACAATGTATGGCTTTCTTCATCCTTAAGTACAATGTATGGCTTTCTTCATCCTTAAGTACAATGTATGGCTTTCTTCTTTAGTCGAGAGCGTCCTTTCTTGCCAATTGACTCTTCATTAGCAGCTAAATAATAAGAAGCTTCTCCAGCTTTTTTCTTTTTTGTCACAGATGAAGATCCACCTCCAGCTGATGGAAGAATCATGTATCGAAAACCCGTTAAGCGTTCCTCAGATGAAAAGTGTTCAGTTTTGACAGCAAGCTCCAAGAAAAAGAAAACAAATGAAGACGATGTAGATAGGCAGAATTCAGTTAGAAAGAACTCACAAAAGCAAATAAGAAATAGTAGTCTCCTTTCTTTTGACAACGAAGATGAAAATGAGTAAGTATAAACATTGTGGACTTGGTTTCCTTTGAAAGCAATGAGGTATTTTTTAAAACATTAATTTTCCTATATCTTAAAGTGACATTTTCCCCAAGTACTTCAGGTTCATTACAGAAAGCCTCAAAAATACAGAAGACAAACTTGAAATAAAACCCATCCAATAATGCTCCTTTACTGGAAATGCTAGACATTCACTACTGTTAACATTTTACTGCCTCCCACCTGTGGGTATGTATATATGTAAATTATATTTTTAAATAAAACTGAGATTGTCATATATGTTCTTTGTCCTGCTTCTTATAATTACAGTGTTAGAATTTTGTTGCATATTTTAAAAATCTAACATTAATAGCTCATAAAGAATGTTATAATAAATAGATGTATGTCTTAATCACTGTGCTGTTGATATAGAGACACCATACCCAAGGCAACTATTATAAAAGAAAGCATTTAATTGGGGGCTTGCTTGTAGTTTGAGCTTAGTCATCCTGGCAGGAAGCATGGTGGCAAGATAGGCATGACGCTGAAGTAGTACCTGAAGGTACATCCTGAACCACAAGGGGGGGGACATGACAACAACAGACAGACAGACTGGCATGGGCTTTTTTTGTGAGTAGCTCTGACTGTCCTGGAACTCACTTTATAGACCAAGCTGGCCTCAGACTCAGAGATCTGCCTGCCTCTGCCTCCCAAACACTGGATTAAAGGTGTGCTACACCAAGGCCCACTGGCATGGGCTTTTGAAACCTTAAAACCCACCCCCAGTGACACACTTCCTCCAGTAAACCCACCCCCAGTGACACACTTCCTCCTAATCTTTGTAATTCTTTCAAGTTATTTCCTGCTGGTTGAGCACTCAAATATATGAGCCTTTTTTGTGACTTTTTCATTAGTAAAACCCTACTTTAGATGAAGGCATGGATATGTGCCTGGCTGAAAATACCTTCCCAAGCCAGGTGTCCCAGCTCCAGAAATGGTCCAACATGCACACAAGGAATTTCAAGGCCCACCTGGTCTACGTAGTGAGTTCCAGGCAAGCCAGGGTAACACAGTGAGACACAAGCCTTGTATAAAGTAGTGCTACTAAAGGGAATAACAGTCTGCATTTTGGGATGATCTTTTGAGGGGGTGGCCTTTTTCAAGACTGGGTTTCTCTGTGTAGTCCTGGAACTCACCCTGTAAACTAGGCTGACCTTGAGCTCAGAGATCGGTAAATCCTAAATGCTGGGATTAGAAGTGTGTACCACCATTCCCAGCTCAGGATGAATTTCAGTGTGGCAGAAAATTAGTGGTAGAATGGGGAGCCAGAGAACACTGAACACAACTAAGAGGGGTGTTGGCCTAGTCAAGGGATCTACCTTATTATAGGAAGGAAAGGTCAAACTGTAAATTTTCATTCTTAGCTGGATGTGATGATAAATGCCTAGACACCAGGGACGCCGGTAGCTGAGCAGGGAGATTTATCACAATTGAAGACTAGCCTGACATAGGGATTACCAGATCACCCTAAACTACACAGGAATATCCCATCTCAAGACAAACAAGCAAACTAACACACAAAACCCACTTCCATAATAGTCCTGAGATGCTAGGGTGGAAATCTTTTAGTGTTAAAATGTTGTAATGTTTTTGTACAGTCTGAAGATGCGTCACTCAGACTAGTTTAATAAGCTGAGTGGCCAATAGCTTAGTTTTGTTTCTAACGAGTTCTTATAATTTAAATTAACCCATTTCTATTCATTTATGTGCTGCCACATAGCTTGTGGCTTGTTACCTCATCTCCTGGATGTCATGCTTCCTCTGTCTTCTCATGACTCTACCCTTCTTTCCAGCATCCTCTCTGCCCCGAAAATCCTGCCTAGGTATTGGCCATTCAGCTTTTTATTAAACCAATCCGAGTGACATCTTCAAAGTATTCCAAAACATTTCTCTCTTTTTGCCTAAGAAAAAGGAAAGGTTTTTAACCCTAACATAGTAAAGCTGTATACAATAAAAACAATTATGAGGTACTGTCTAAATAGACAGGAAAGGTATTAACATCCTATTTTGGTGAGTCTAAAGATTTGTACCTAATTCACTTTCTATCCTAACTTGTATTACCAACCCAAAACTCATTTTGTTTTTGGACCTCAAAATATTTTCTTTAAAGTTTCTTTTCTGAAACTGGAGATAAAGGTGACTGAGCGAAATGTAGGTCCCACACAACAGCATTAAGTGCTCTCAACCACTGAATCATTTCTCTAGCCACTTTTTCCCGAGACAGGGTTTCTCTGTGGAGCCCTAGCTGTCCTGGAACTCACCCTGTAGACCAAGCTGGCCTTGAACTCAGAGATCCACCTGCCTCTGCCTCCCGGGTGCTGATCTTGGGGTTTTCAACCACTTTTCCCAGAACTAGCCAAGGGAGATGGCCATGACCCAATGGAACCAGGAATACCCATGCCAGCTTTGACAAGGATGGCTCTTCTTCCCTGCTAAACACTAAGGAGAACAGACTGACTCAAGGGCTGTAACTGAACCGGGAAGAGTTGTTATTAGCTAGACAGTGAACAGATATATAGGAATTCACTAGCTCATGTGATTTGGTCAGGATCAAAGAAAGGTCCTGAACCTGGAGTTTCTGAAAAACTCAGATCTGGAGATAAAATACAAGATAGAGTCACACTACAAACATAAAAATGTTACATAAAACTTGGTAAAGTAAATTAGGTCACAGAATCTGCCTATGGATTGAAAGACCCTGAAGGGCATCTAGTGCAGCCAATGAAATGTCATTTTACTGAGCACTTGTCATCTGTCACCTCTAATTACATTCATTTTGGCACACAGGCTTTATCTGACTACAGTCTTATAACTTTGGAAGAAACTAAAATGTGCAGAGTATAAAAAAATTCTGAGGTCTGACAATAGAAAATTTGAAAGTGACCTAGATTATCATAACCCCTTGACTTTACTTTTAGTTTAGGTAGATGTATTATCTCTGTATCTTAACATAGGAATTTGTACAGCCACAACACAATCATGTATAACAAATGAACATTAGTGCATGTTATGAAGTCAAAGCATTAAGGGTCTTAATAGTTGCCAGGCGGTGGTGGTGCACACCTTTAATCCCAGCTCAAGAGGCAGAGGCAGGCTGATCTCTGAGTTCAAGGCCAGCCTCTACAAGAGCTAGTTCCAGGACAGGCACCAAAGCTACAGAGAAACCCTGTGAGGGGGGGGGGAGTTTGAATAGTTACAAATACCAGCTGTCATCTCATTTCAGGAGAGCACTTTTTTTCAGTGCTGGGGATCCCAACCAAGGTCTGCACACATGCTAGGCAAGTGTTCCATCCATGAGCTCTAGTTCCAGCTCGTGTGCATACACTTTGGTCTCAAGGGGATCAAGTTCACAGCACTGGCCTGACGCCCCAGACTTGTTCTAACACTGAGCTGTCTGATCTCAGGACAACCATATGGCGTTTCACTTTGGTTTGTTTCTTCGTACTTACTGCTAGGGTCAGTGAGAGCATGAGTTTTTGTTGCTGTTTTTTTGTGTTATTTTTCCTGTTCAATCCTGGAACTCATTCTGTAGACCAGGGTGGTCTTGAATACACAGATCCATCTGCCTCCACCTCCCAAGTGCTGAAATTAAAGGAATGTGCCACCACCGCCTGGCCTGAGTATTCTTGATTTCTGTGTTTAAATTCTTGCATCTCTATGAATAGTGTGAAACCAAGAAACAAAGTTACATAAATATTAAATGAAGACTGGTAAGAAAATGAAAAAGCTGAGGAAACAGTAAGCTCACCTCATATGAAGCTGACCCTTAAGCTAGAAGACATTATGTGACTACTCAAGGCAAGTGTCTAGACTTGCACAGGAGTTCGAGTTCCATAGCACTTGTCACCAAGCTGAGCATTAGTAACATGTGCTCCTGAGTGCATGCTAAGAGCCATCAGAACACGGTACACAGGCTTAAAGTGAGACTGCTCAAATTTCAGTCTTAGATTCTATCACCCAAAGCTTCCTCAGGATCATCCTTAAGTCTGGCAGGGATGACATCTGGCTAGGTAAGCACTGATTCTGGACTTGGAAGTAGGCTGGCTTTTGGCCCCTCTTCAGTGTTATAAGATTCTACGAGAAGGCAAGAGAACTGCCAGGTACCACGTTCCTACATATGTAGGTACAAAACAAAAACCAATCTAAATATAAGGCAATCTTATAAAAAATTACCTGCTGCAAACATTTATAAGTCATTTTCCCAGGGGTCTAGGCTCAATAGTAGTAAAAATTTTACCTTAGCTAGTTTCTTCATCTGAGTCTTCACTTTCAAATAACCTTGAAGTCCTCAAAGACTAAATTAAAATCATAGGAATCCCACTGTGCCTCCTGTTTTGTGGTTCTCAAAACTGGAATTTTCCACTTTTTCTAAATACCATCCAGAATGTGAGAATGAAACCCACTGAAACTTGCTCAGCCTGGGGAGGATATCAGAGACAACCTGGGCGTGTCTCTCAACAAGCAGTACTGACTTCTTACTGGGGAATGTTAGCACCCCACCCAAAGGAATATTATAAGAATTTGGGAAGTAGAGCCGTTTAGGGACAGTCCTCAATCTTAGTAAATCACAGTAGCTGGAATTCGCTGTCTCCATCAGTCCCTGACCACCTGGCCATTTAGAACAGACATGTCAGAGGTGCCCAGAGCTTTGCAATGTTAAGGTCTGGGAGGTACAGACAGTAAGGGAAAAGGCTGTTTTCTACTTTGTCACTTCAAAGGAACAGGTTGTTAAGGGCTTGGTTTTGGTTTTTCTTTTTTTTTAAAGACTTCAGGAATGGGGAAGTATGAAATGTCTACAGTGGAGTTGCCAAATGCTATGTCAGGTGATAACTCGTCACTGCTTCACTCAATACTACACAGACATAAAGTTCAAAGCTCCAGAATTCAGCCAGGACAACATGCTTATTGCTCAATTGATTTATAATTTTAAACAAGGAGTACTGAGCAACAACCTTTCCCTAAACAATCTCATTCTATATAGGACCCATTTCTATAAAAGCCACAACCCGTCTGTTCCCATACCACCCATAATGCATGATTTCATCTGACCTCAGAAGCTTAGCAGGATTGGGACCAGTGAGTACAGCACAGAGGGGAAAAAAACAGACCCCCATTCCATTTCAGGAAGCATGACCGCTTAGGGTACAGTTAAAACAAAGTCCTTGGCTCGTAGATGTTTAAGTTTTATTTTCTTTAAATTAGCCTCTGAAATGCTTGTGTTTACTTTCCCTTCCAGAAAAATAACTTTAAAGGGTATAGGCTTTGTTTTAACAAAGGAAGAATAAAGCTGAACAGAGGTGCCTACTATTGGGAGCAGTAGGCTGTGACCAACAGCAGAGAAACATCCTCTTCCTGGCTACTCAACAAGATGGGTTCTGTGGTGTCGCATGAGGTGCGAGTTAGAAATGAAAGCTGCGCCACACTTCGCACATTCATAGGGCTTTTCCCCCGTGTGGGTTCGCTGGTGGACAGTGAGGCTCGACCTCTGTCTGAAGGCCTTACCACATTCGTTACATGTATAAGGTTTCTCCCCATTGTGGATTCTTTGATGAATGAGCAGATATGAGCTACAAGTGAAGGCCTTCCCACACTCACTACACACATAAGGGAGATCTCCGCTGTGAATTCTCTGGTGGACAATAAGGCAAGAGAGTTGACTGAAGGCTTTTCCACATTCACTGCAGTCATACGGTTTCTCTGCAGTGTGGATTCTCTGATGGACAATAAGGTGAGAAAAACAACTAAAGGCTTTCCCACAGTCTTTACACTCATATGGCTTCTCACCAGTATGGCTTCGCTGATGCACAATAAGGTTTGCACTCTGGGTAAAGGCTTTGCCACAGTCGTTACAGGCGAAAGGCTTCTCCCCAGTATGGATCCTCTGATGGACAATGAGGTTGGAGCTTCTAGTGAATGTCTTCCCACATTCGTTGCATTCGTAGCATTTTTCAGTTATATGGACCTTCTGGTGCCGAGCCAGCTGCGAGCTGTAACTGAAGGCTTTCTCACATTCACCACACTTAAAGGTTTTTTCTAAGGAGTGGATTTTCTGATGCACAGTCAGATTTGAGCTCTGAGTGAAAGCCTTCCCACATTTTGCACAAACATAAGGTTTCTGCCCAGTGTGGATCCTCTGGTGCACAACAAGGTTTGCACTCTGGATGAAGGCCTTCCCACACTCGTGGCACTCAAAGGGTTTCTCCCCAGTGTGGATTCGCTGGTGCACAACAAGATTTGCACTCTGACTAAAGCCTTTCCCACACTCGCTACATGTAAAAGGTTTCGGCCCGGGCTGTATTTTCTGACTTTTGGCTGGGTCAGAGCTAAGGCAGTATTTCCTCCTGGACTTAGATTTCTCCTCTTCGTCCTCTCGGAAGCTCTCAGACAATGGAGAGTCTTTCACTGTCACTTTTCTTATATCTTGTTTTTCCCTCTTTATTTTCTGTGTTTTTAACACATTTCCCTTTTCATAAGCTTCTAGCTCAGGTCCTTGAAGGTCACCTTTCTGAATTCTTCCTAAAACCACAGGGGGCTCTTCTGCTTCATCACAAATCTCTGTTTTAGGAACCAATAGCTGTAGGTTCTTGGCTTCTGTACCTGTACCAGGAAACAGAAGTGAAAATGTTAGATTCCTCTGGCCTAGAAAAAGAACAGGCATCAAGGTCAGAATAAAGAACTCCACCTTTGCCAACTGACCTCATCAAAGAAGGGAATAAATACCACACCCTCAGTGCCCTTCTACACACTTACCTTCCCCAGATTCATTCCAGTAATATAAGTGTCTCCTAAAAGGTCATGGGCTGAATGGCTAGCCCCTAGCTAGTGGTGTTTTCAGGAAGTTATGAACACTTGAGGCCCTGGTCCCTGTTTATCATAAAGTAAACAAACTAATCTTCTACACAAACGATTGCTAAAACCTCTGTTATTGTAAGCTAAAACAAACTTTTCCCTCCTTATATCTGTCAGCAACAACATACTCTTAAGCCTAGAGTAACAGGCCCAAGCTCTAGACAAGACGCCTGGTAACCTGAAGACCAGTTATGAAGGATACCAGCTCTGCCTCAACTTTTTTTTTTGAGCTGTTAGCATGGATTAGCAAAGAACTGACCAGTTAATTATGAAAAATTCCTATCCATAAACAAAAGGCCTACGAATTTAGGCTTTTGTGTGTGTGTGAATGCTAGACAGACAGCAAAGGAAGGATAAAATCTGGGCATGGTAACATACACCTGTAATCCCAGCACTTGGATAACAGAGGAAGGAAAGTTGCTGTTGAGTCTGAGGCCAGCCTGGACCACAGCAAGTTGAAGAACAGTCAGGGTTAAACAGAGAGATGGCTCAGAAGTTATGAACACTACTCTTCCAAAGGTCTTAGGACTTACAATGCCAAGCAAACATTCTATCACCAAACTCCAATCAGAGCCCCACAAAGTTTTTATATCAGTATCTATCTTTCTTCATTTTTTTCTTCTTGGTGCAGAGGATTAAATGTAAATCCTCACATTTGTTAAACCTACATTTTGAACTGTAAACTTACCCATTTCAAGTCCTCGCTACCCAACCCTGTACTCATGAGAAAGTGGAAGGGCAGAACTGACTCCACAAATCTTCCTCTAACCTCTGACCTCTGTATGTGCACTGTGGTGTGGGTGCGAACATACATGTGCACACAGTAAATAAATAAAATTTAATCAGAAAAAGACCTCAGGTGGGCATGACAGTATATACCTGTGATCCCAGCATCTAGGAGGTAGAAGCATGAAGTTCCTAAATTCAAGCCAGTCTGGACTACATGAGACACTGGCTGAAAAGTAAAAAAAAAAACACAAAACCTCAAACCAACAAACAAAAAAAGATTTGAAATCTATGTTGCTGGTCCTCTAAACTGGGTTTTGTACTCTTCAGATATATAATATAATCCCACCCACCAAGATATTTCTGACCACATCTAAACACATTCCTGATCCTCACTTATGGGTTATTCCTGCATAAACCGGATTCTGTCATAGACAATCAGGACTGATTTCATGGGCCAAGTGTAGTGGCACAAACCTTTAATCTCAGCACTTGGAAGGCAGAGGCAGGAAGATCTGTGAGTTCAAGGCCAGCCTGGTCTACAGAATGAGTTCCAGGACAGCCAGGGCTATGTAGAGAGACCTGTCTCAAAACAACAAAAACCAAAACAAATGAGCAAAAATACTAAATGATTTAATTAAGTAAGGATAACATCCTACTGTTTTCAGTCTGTGATGCTCTTACAATCAGCAAGGCTCAACACTTCATCTGCTTCTTAGATTTTTTTTTATTTCTGTACCTTTGAATTACCCCTCCCCCTTTAAAAACCACTTCTGTTTGTGCGTATGTGCACACACACCAGTGTGCAGAGGTCAGAGGACAACGTTTAAGAGCTGGTTCTCCCCTTCTACCATGTGATCCCTTGGGAGTGAACTCAGGTCAACAAGCTTGGCAACAACTGCCTTTACCAGTAAGCTATCTGGTAGCCCTGAATTAACTTTTTAAGTCTTTAAATCACTTATCATATTAATGATCTGTAGTAACACCTCACATACTATATAGCCCTGGCTGATCCAGACCAGCTATGTAGAACAGGCTGGCCTCAAACTGCCTCTGCCTCCAGAGTGCTGGGATTAAAGGCCATGATACCAAGATAAAGGTATCTTTTAAGAATTTTTAAATTCCATTTATTGGGAGAGGGAAGTAGCATGCCAAAGTGCACATGTGGAGGTCAGAGATCAACTTTTGGGAGTCAAAATAGTGTTTTTCTTTTCCAATATGTGGGTCTGAGGGATGGAATGAGGTCATTGGGCATCTTTACCTTTTGTGCTATATCACTAGCCCTAAAGGTATTTTTTTAATAATTTACTTCTTTTTATTTTATGTGTATTGGTGTTTTGCCTGCACGAATATCTGATACACTGAAACTGGACTTGCAGATAGTTGTGCGCTGCCGTGTGGGTGCTGGGAATTGAACCCTGGTCCCCTGGAAGAGTAACCAGTGTTATTAACTGCTGAACCATCTCTCCAGCCCAAAGTATTCTTTTTTTTTCCTTTAAGTATTTAAAAAAAACAGACATATAAGACTGAGGATATAATTCAATTTGTAAACTGCTTGCCTAGCATATACAAAGTCTTGGGTTTAATTTCCAGCACACATGCCCCAGGCATGGTGGCACATCCATGTAATCATAGCACTTGGGAGATGAAAGCGGGAGGATTAGAAATTAAAAATTCAAGGTCAATCATGGCTGTATAGTGAGTTTAGGGTCAGGCAGGGTTATGAGACCATCTCAAAAAAAAGATAAAAGATAAAAAGAAAACAAAAACAAAAAATGCAGAGCCTATTATCCTTTACTTGCAACATATAAATAAATATCCATGATGACACGGGTTTACACGTGTGCAGAGATGTTAAAAGTCCTGAGGAATTAGCATGATTAAACAGTGAAATTTAGAATTTCTGTTTGCTCTTTAGTTTATTAAAAAAAACAAAAAAAACAAAAACAAAAACCCCACTCACTGTGGCAAGCATATGGGCTGCTCTCTTCACACTGTGTTTAGGAAGGAAAACCAGACACCCACCCACACATTTTAATGTGACAGAGATCAGGGAGCTGAACTTTACCTAGCGGGGTTGGGATCCCATGAGGCTCCAGGATCTCACTCTTGGCCAGAGTCCCTGGTAATGAGTAGCTCCCAAGGGGTGCAGCAGCAGCCTCCTGCGTTGCTTTTAGGACCAGTGCCATGTCCCAGAACATTTTCTGACCCTAGAAACAAGTGGGCATAGTTTGTTTGAGGGAAATAAAGACTGAAGCATTGTGATACACCACACTCCTGGAGTCACCAACACTGGGCAGGAGTCTCCCAACCTCCCCAGGACACCTGCGTGGAGAAGTTAGGCTATCACTTTGATTTATTTTATTTTATTTTAAGTTTTTCAAGACAGCGTTTCTCTGTGTAGCCCTGGCTGTCCTGGAACTCAGAGAGATCCACCTGCCTCTGCCTCCCGAGTGCTGGGATTAAAAGTGGGTGACCCCCCCCAGTCTACCACTTCGATTTTTAACTCAGAATTCTACAGTATACATTCTCACCTGTTAGTGAGCCCTAGCTCAGACAAGTAGGGAGCACGGCTTTAAGAAGCCAGGGTGAGCCGGGCGGTGGTGGTGCACAAATTTTATCCCACCACTCGGGAGGCAGAGGCAGGCAAGGATCTGTGAGTTAGAGGCCAGCCTGGTCTACAAGTGCTAGTTCCAGAATAGCCAGGGCTGTTACACAGAGAAACCCTGCCCTGAAAAACAAAAACAACCAAAAACAAACCCAAAAGCCTAGGTCTTATTCCCCAGAGTCTGTTCTGATTAGAACAGATTATACTGTCGGTAACAAGATGTTGTAAAGCCCCCCAGGTTCTATGCAGCAATGGTTGCGAGCCACAGACTTACAGAACAGTACTAACAGATCAATCAAAGGGAACATCTCACTATGTTCCACAGGAATAAAAGGTAAGAACCCTGACCAGGAGAGCGCAAAGCCTGGGTTTGGCAGTGGAGTGCCTCAGAAACATCTGACATCTGCATTCTCTTCTTTCCCTCCAGACCATCACTTACCTTTCCCTCCTCTTCAGATACATCCATGCTTAAATAAGGATCGTCCCCTGGGGCCCAGACCTTCACATTCTCAGTGTGCACTTGTCGACTGGATGCACCCACACTTTCACCATCGTACCCATCGTTTTCCACCTTCGCTGGGACCCAGGAGGCTCGGGCCATGGTCCTCTTCAGTTCTGCAGTCATCCTCTCTGTTCAGTGGGGGATGCCCAGCACTGGTCACGCCCCATCGAATCTCCAAGTCTCCAGAGCTTCTGAGTCTCTTCCCAGTGCCAAGAGGAGTACTGTTCCCTGCAAAACCAGAAAACACAGTTAACACCAAATATAGCTTGGAAGGATAACACTCTGCCCCTTGGTTGATGTTTCCTGCTCCTGGCTAGTGGCACGGGAGAACAGTAACGGTCTGTTCTCCTTCAAATTTCAAGGGTACACTGGTGTACACACCTTTAAACCCAGCACTTGGGGAAGCAGAGGCCTTGTCTACATAGGCCATCCCGGGCTGCATAGTAACATGGTATCTCAAAAAAAAGAAAAGAAAAAAGGAGGAAGAACTAATATTTTAACTGTAAAAACTTTTAAGAATATAGAAAAATATTAGGGAAAATCTCCAATCCAGCGATAATAATTATTTTACTTAGTAGCTTGTTTTTCTTTTATCATGGGGACACATATTTTCAGAATTAGACTAATTTTTTTTCCTTTCAGAGCTGAGGACCAAACCCAAGGCCTCAAATGCTCTACCACTGAACTAAATCTCCAACCCCTAGACTAATGTTTTAAAAAGGGAACATTACAAAGGTTTTCTAAAGAGAAAAGAATGATTATCTCAAAGGTTATAATTACAAGCATTTTGAGGTTGTTTTCTCTTTTTGGTCTTAAAAGTATTCATGTTAACATTGTTTATCTTTTTTTTGGTTTTGGTTTTTCGAGGCAGGGTTTCTCTGTACTGTTGGAGCCTGTCCTGGAATTAGTGCTTGTAGATCAGACTAGTCTCGAACTCACAGAAATCTGCCTGCCTCTGCCTCCCAAGTGCTGGGTTTAAAGGTGTGCGCCACCACCGCCCAGCCTATCCTTGTTTTTTAATTGTTGCACAATAACCTATAATCTTCAGTCTTTCTGAAGAGGTTATATAAACATAAAATCAATGTATCCTATACATATACTTATATAAACAAACAGCATAATTGGTGGCTAGACTGGATGTCGCTAGTCCCCGGTGTGTGTACTTTTGGACCACACTTGGACACAGTCACCACTCTGTACTGTGTAATAGTGTTTGATTTGTATTTTAATAAAATTTGCCTGAGGGTCAGAAAAGTAAAACAGCCACACTGGCCAGCCTAACAGACCAGGCAGCAATGACACCCACCTTTAAATCCAGTGGCCACATTAGTTTGCCACAGAAACCGGGTGGTAGTGGTGGACGCCTTTAATCTCAGCCCTAGAGAGGAATATAAACCGGGAGGAGACAGCCCTTAGACACAGTCTCACTCAGATTCCTAGAGGCAGGATCACCATTTTGAACTGAGGTCAAGGTAAGAGTTAGTGACTGGCTGTTTTGCCTTTCTGACCTTCAGCTAAGTTTTATTAAAATACAAATGAAATGCCACTACAGTGCTGGTGGGTTTTGCTGTGGCTTCTGCAGTGCTGGGAAGACATCCAAAGGCCTGATGCTGTTAGACAGACTCTATCGCTGAGGTGCACCCTCAGCCACAGCCACTTCTTGACCCAACTACTGTTTCACAACAGCCATAAGTCTTCCAATATCTAAAGTAAATAAAGCATACATACCTCACTCTGGCGGAGGATTCTACACTTACTTCACCGTACTGTTAACAACCTTTTCTTTAACAAACATGGACTTCACTCTTTAGTTTGGTAACAGTTGTTTCTGTACAAATCACCCTTTAGTCCTAGCGCATTACTCCTTTAGAAAGAACTGCGAGGTCACTAGCTTAAGGGCTTATATGTTTCAAATTGCTTCCTAAAACACCACATAAAGTCAGACACACAACTACTAATTAACAAGACCTTTTTATCTCGGATAAGCCGACAGGTTTTTTTTATTTTAACTATGTCAAATAATCTATTATTTTAGCTAGATATAAGGACATTGTTTTTGTTTGTCTGTTTCTATTCCTCTTTAGTTGTTACTAAAAACGGTGCCAATTTTTACCAAATCCACCTTTGCAGCTTTTGGAGTAATCATACTCATTTTTCCAACGTTAACTTTATTGTACACACTGAATTTTCAAGGAATGCCACGCTTTTCTCCACTGAACCAAATCACAATTCTGGAGAGTTATTCTCCCCGTGGTGGGGCTGAGTCCCCCTGGCAGGAAAGCCTTTGAGACTCGTTCCCCTATGTGCACACGCTAAGCTTGTCTACTCCCGTGGGCTTCGCGCCCCCGCAGGCCCGGAGCCACATGCACAGGCCTCCGTCCCCCAGAGCCCGCAGCCCCTCGCCGCCCGGCCCCGGACCGTCCCACTACCTCGTGTCTCCGCAAGAAGGATGGGTCGGTGCACGGTGATCCTGCTCCTCTCCCGCTCGGCGACACCCGCTCACCACGGAGGCCCAGCCCGCCAGCGCCAATTTCGGGACAGAGCCTACAGAGCCTCTCTGCCTTAACCGGGAGAACAATGACCGGACAGGAAGTGCCTCGGGAAGGGCTTCCGGCTCCACAGTCACAAACCGACCTCTCTAGGAATCTAGGAGGTCGTCCTCCTCCGCGCATTTCCTAAGAGTCCTGAGATTAGGGAGAGCCGGGTATTAGCGGGCAAGGCAGGGGCATTCTTGCTAGGCGTGCACCTACCCTGAGCTGCCAAAATGTAGAAAATCCTGATTGCAGAAAAAATGCCGCGCACCGCGGCCCCCC
>LOJH01014453.1:7252-25513 GCA_001685095.1 Ellobius talpinus
AATAAATAAATATTTTAAAAAAACTGATAAGGAATTATTCTAATACTATAAAGGCTTTAGTTTCCATGATTTTGATATTCACATGTTTACTAACAGATGAAAATAAACTAAAATTTCTACATAGTGAACAAATTTTGATACAATAATACATTCTCTATATAATATCATCAGGAAACCACTTCAAAATGATACTGAAAAATATTAAATAAGGACTGGGAATGTAACACAAAGGGAAGAGCACTTGGCTAGCATGTTCAAGGCCCTTGCTTAAATTCTCAGAACAAAGAAGTGTTTTCAATGACATGGAAATATACTGATATCTAAGAGGCAGAAAATGCAGGTTATAAATTGATTCAGCCAGGCGGTGGTGGCACATAAACCGGGTAGTGGTGTGAATGCCTTTAATCCTAGCACGTGGGAGGCAGAGGCAAGCGGATATCTGTGAGGCCAGCGTAGTCTACAAAGCGAGTTCCAGAAGAGCCAAGGCTGTTTCACAGAGAAACTGTCTCAAAAAAGTCAAAAAAAAAGAAGTTTGAAGTTTGATTCTATTTCCTTAAAAATAAGAAGTACCCTTTAATATTCTTTGACATCTATGTTTAGATGTGAAGAATTAAGTAAAATAGAAAAACAGAAAAGTTGAGTGGGCATAGTTGTGCATACTTTTAATTCCAGTACTCAGGAAGCAGAGGCAAGTGGAAAGTGGATCTCTGTGAGTTTGAGGACAGCCTGGTCTATCTACATACTGATTTCTTGGACAGTCAGTGCAGTCAGTGCTCTATAGTGAAACCTTGCCTCCAAAAAAAAAAAAGGATAAAGTTTGGATAATGAATTTGGAGAATGTCAAACTATACGAATCTAAAACTAATTTGTTTTTTGAGTCTAGACAGAGTTGAAAAAAAGATTCGCACACAGAAAAATGTCCGTGAGCAATGGTGAGAGCAGTGAAACATGAACACCTAAACACCAGCAGGTACCCAGGACACACTCACTTTAGGACGTGCTCTTTGTGAGGTGAGGGGTAGTTGTCTCTGTTTCAGCTTCTCTGTATTTCTGTACTCATTATACAGTTAGATTTCTACTAGTTAAATGGACATACGCTAAGGTTCCATTGGATGTGCCTGTTTATACACATTAGTACATAGCTTTATATCACTGGTTTTATGAATTCAACTAAGAATGGATCAAAACTATACAGAGACAATTGTCCTCATATCTATTATAGACAGTTTTTCTTATATCAGCCCCTAAATACTACAGCATAACAATTACTAACACAGTATTTACATTATATTCAATAATATAAACAATATAGAGATGATTTAAAGTATGAAAAGAGATAGGTTACTAATAAATGTTATGCCATTCTGTATAATGGGCTTTCATATCTGTGGATCTGGACATCCAAGGAACTTGGAACCCATCCTTTACAGTTACCAATGAGTTACTCTTTAATTTACGAAAAAAAAATCTGGACTGCTACATGCCATAATATCAGACTATTTATCCACAGGTGCTGAAGAAGGCTCATTTCTTAATGGTACTCAGCTTGTTTTCAGACCCTCTCCTAATGAGAAAATAGTCTTTCTCCCTTTCTCCCTTTCTCTGGTTTTTTGAGACATGGTTTCTCGGAGGAACAGTCCTGGTTGTCTTGGAGCTCCCTTTGTAGACCAGGCTGGCCTCAAACTCAGAGAGATCTGCCTGCCTCTGCCTACCAAGTGCTGGAATTAAAGATGTGTGCTACTACCACCTGCTGAGAAAATACTATTTCTAAATAAGATTTATTAAAACTGATATAGTACTCCCCATGCAAAAGCACAAACATTAGTTCAAGGACAACAGCATTAACACTGATAAAAGTAGTCAATCTAGGAACTCAGGATTCAATGACAAGACCGTTGTGTAGTTTTACCTCCAGGACTTTCTGTTGTAGTCGGCCACGCTCTTCTTTTTCTTTGCCAACAAACCACATCTCCCACGGTGTCAGGCTGCTTTCCCGTAACTGCATCTGCTTCTGCTCTTGTGTATCCTGGGACCCAGCTTCACAGCTACAAGAGAACAAAGTACAGCACTCACCACACAGAACTCTTCTTTTTTAGAGTACAATTCACTTAGCTGTACAATGGAAGCAAAATGGGACATGGCTAACGGCTTGATTTTTACAAATCCATATGAATTACACATAATTTCTATTAAAATTATAAAACTCAATCTTTGAATTAGTTTATCATCAAACTGCCTTTATTTCTAAACCACACTATTTAAGAAGCCATAGGAGTATCCCAAACCCAATCCATCTGTCTCAAGTCCTATTTAGACAGCTAATTACTACATGTAATCCTAACCAGACCCTTTCCCTTTTCTTTCCCTAAACCGTACAAGGAAAAAAATAATGTGCACACACACTGAGCAAGCATAAGGCAAATGTGCTAATAATCAGGGATTCTGCATATAAGGTAAATGGAAAATTTTAAGATTCTCTTTCAACTTTTTGTAAATTTGAAATTGTTTTAAAATACAAAGTTACAAAGAAAATGACAATTCTCTATTACTACACACTTTTTTGTTTTCTCTATGTTTTGGTGCTGCAAATTGAACCCAGGGTCTAGAGCATACTTAGTATGCAGCATGAACTACAAAGAACTACACCCAAGTTAATATTATAGCTGATTCCCTTTGCCAAATATCTTAGAGAATCCATAACTCTCCAGCCTAGTGGTCTCCTGTCAGTTTACTTTTCCAACATATACATCTTCTGTAACTCTTCTGGGCAAGGAAGTCTAAGAGCAGAGTAACTTGGCTACATGCACAAAACTCACAAAACTTAGGGAATGCTTAACAACTAGACTCCAGTGAAAGAGTGCTCAGGATCCAAAGCAGCTCCAAAGACTGGGCTGTTCTGTCTTTGTTGTTGTTAATGTATTGTTTATGTGCATGTGTCTGTATGTACATGTGAGTGCACATGAGCAGAGTGCCAAGAGAGGCCACTGGATGCCCTGAAGCTGGGTTACAGGCAGTTGTGATTCGCTGCGAATGCTGGGTACTGAAGTTAGATCCTTTGTAACAGCAATGTGAGCTCTTAACCACTGAGCAATCTCTCCAGCCTCCTTTTTAACTGTGTATGTGAGAGAGAGAGAGACAGAGACAGAGAGACAGAGACAGGGAGAGAAAGACTGATGATTAAATATAGTACTTAGGCATTCTGACAGACCCATCTCCTTCACTCCTAAAATCAAGTTTATTATAGACTAGTTCCTTGTCTTTTATGTTGTTCCTTCTAGCAAACAATGGCTTTAACAACTGCTTAATATAATTTTTTCTACCTCATAGATCCAGTTCACTCATCCTGCTATTATTCATTTATTTACACCCTTATAGAATCTGCATTCTGGTAGGAAAGAGATATCGCTGATGTATTATTTATACACCTCCAGCTTTCTCAGTTTTGCAGAATGACCTTACCCTGTCCTACATCACCAATATCACACATGTTCTTAGTCCCACACTGGTAATATAGCTCAGACTTTTACCTTGGGTTCCAGACTTTTCCAATCATTGGACTATCAAAATCAGTATAAAATAAATTCAGTTATTGGAGCATTCACCCTTCAGTCTCCCAATAAAAGTTCACTTCTCTTAGAACCCTTAGCGAGAGTACCAGCACCCCCACCCAGTTACCAAAGCCAGAAACTCATCCACTTGTTATGTTGTCTCTACAGCCTTCATTATTTTCAAGTCATTCTCTTCTCTAACCCTATAATTGCTCTGAATATAAATGGTCTCTCCTCTTTCTTTCAAACCACTCTTAACAGCTATATTCAGGTTCACCCCTTAAATGAACCCTTGTATCATCTCAAAGTTCTTCAGCTTACTATATTACCTTCAGCATACAATCCAAACGACTAAGCCTGACACTCATAATTGGTTCCTTCTCTTGTAGCAAACTGATGCAGGCTTCTGATTTCAGGTTTGCTTAACTGCAGGCTGATGATGTGTTATATCATTGTGTTGTCTATAGCTTTCCCCTAAAAGTGAGATTCCTTTCTGTAGCAAGCTTTCTTGTCATACTATCTTTGGATCACCAGCCCGCAAATAACCTGGAGTCTTATTATCTAAGGCTTGGCCTTAGATTAGTTTTTTTCCCAACTAGTTCTTATAATTTAATTAACCCATAATTCTTATCTATGTTTAGCCATGTGGCTTGGTATCTTTTCTCAGTAAGGCATTCTCATCTTGCTTCCTCTGTACCTAGCTTGCGACTGCATCTCTGCCTTTCCTCTTCTCAGAAAGTGGAACTTTACAGTAGAAACAAATATTCTGCAACACCTTTCCTTTGTCTCCACAAGGCCCGACGAAGTCTACATTCTTTTTCCAGATGCAGTCTTAACTACTCCTTTACCCAGGGCTAAAGTGTGAAAGCAAGCTAAACTTAGGTGCTATCAGCTTATTCGGTTTTTAAATGAGACCCAAATATGCCTAATTCCTCCCGTGCACGCTCCCTTTTAGTTTTCTGGCTCTTGGAAGCTAATGCAAATCTTAGTAGTTGAGCTGTATTCGGATGGCCTTTATTCCTCCTGCCGCTCAACTATGACACGCTGCTTGATTCTTTTTGTATTATTACAAGGTATTTTTCAAAGCCTTCAAATTGATTTTTTTATGTGCATTGGTATTTTGTTGCCTGCATGTATGTTTGCGTGAGGGTGTCGGATCCCCTAGAACTGAAGTTACAGACAGTTGCGATTTGCCATATGAGTGCTGGCAATTGAACCCGGGTCCTCTGGAAGAACAGGCTGGGCTCTTAACCACTAAGCCATCTCTTCAGCCCCTCAAATTTACTTATAAAATATGTGAAACCCACTCTGTCCTGAAAGCTCCCATGAAAAGACTCCTAAAATTCTAATTCAAAGTTCTATCAGGCTAATCAGAGAAGGCCTATTTCCTGTTGCTATCAGCAGTCTGGAGAAGTGGCTTACTTGCATACTCTATGTGACCACCATCCCCACCAATGTACACTTTTCACCTCTCACCCTTACCAAGTTGTTCATGCATTTGAGTGACTTCATGTGGGTCTACATCTAATCCACTCTCATATGGATGCCTTATACTGAAGAGAGCTATCTTGTTGCTTATACAAAAAGCCTGGGCTCCCTGGCCTGAGTTTCTTTGATCTCCCATACTGTGCCAGACACCCCCCTTGACATTCAGAAACTTGTAAGTACTTCCTGAAGAAAACACAAGGAATATATCCTAAAATGAAGCTGTCTTCAAAAATACTCCTGCAAGGACAGGTCCTTTGCTCCAGTTTCCACATACCCAAGAATGAGTACATAGGTATAAGGAAAAGTGAACCTGACCGGGGAACCTGAGTCCTGAACTGATTGTAACTAGCTATTGCCTTTGAGTCAGGCCTAGAAACACATTATCTTCCTCTGCCTATTAAAAGGTTTGCTTTTATTTATGTGTATATATGTAAGTTTATGTGCATCAAGTGCAAGCACTCAGGTGCCAGCAGGGCATTGATTGAGCCAGATCCCCTGGAACTAAAGTTACAGGTAGTCGTGAACCACCTGAAGGAGGTACTTGGAACGGAACCTGGGTCCTCTGCCAAGAGCAGTTAGCCCTCTTAACGACTGAGCTCTCTCTTCAGGCTCAAGTCAGACCTTTTATCTGTATTCAGATACAGTTCTGTTATTTGTAAATTGATCGATTTGGGCTTTCATTTCGATAATGAAAGCCTTGTATATCTCGTTTATCGTCGCTACACTAGTATGTGGTAAAATAGTAAATGTTTGCTGAATTGATCAGTGTAAATAAAAATATTAAGATGGTGTTACACTTGATGAACATACACTATTCCATTAAATGTCCCTGTTCAGACAGTGTTAACCTGTCCCTGCAGAGTAAGAACATTACTGGCTGGTGATCACACTCAGCTCTTTATATAAAAGCACCTAATCACAACCTCGTACCTACTACACATTTTGACAAGCACTCTGGAGTCAACGATATGTGCTTTGAGGATTTTTAAGACTCCTGGCAGCAAAGTTTTGTGTGCTCGTTTCTATGTACAGTAAGTTACCATTGCAATAATCAGTCTCAGGAGGAGGGACGAAGAATCATGGGAAATCACTGGTCCTTTGTAAGAATTTGCCCAGCACTCCAGGATGGAGATGCAGACTTAGAAGACGGTAGGAGGTGGGGGAAGGGTGGGCGGTAAAGGGCTCCGAGTACCAACTCTAAGGAGTCTTGACAAGGGCTGTGAGGGCCAGGCCTTGAGATTACCTGGAGTGCCCCTGTAACTCCGTTGTTCCTTCCAGGCTCGCCACCTTTGCCTCTGACTCAGGGGCATCTTCGTCCACTGCCTCTTCATCCTCCCCTTCACTGTCGTCCTCGCCAAACGGAAAGCTCTGGTGACCAAGGGGAGACAACAAGGACAGGGTGGAGTTGCTGCAGCTCAGAGGCGGCGACAAGCACACGGTCAACGCCACCTCCTCCAGTCCTGCGCCCTGGGAGTCCGCTATGAGGTCGGAGACAGAGCTCGAAGAGGGCCGGGAGTCCGGCCTGCACCGGGCCAGGAAGCGTGTGCGCGGGACGGGAGAGACAGCCCGCCATGGCCTCGCCGCCCGCATCAGGCCCGCCAAGTTCAAACGGCCCGAGCGGGACCGGAGGCGAGTTCTCCCAGCAGGCACCGCGCGCGGCCGCTGGCCAATCAGCGCCGGTCTGGTCCCGCGTTGTCATAGCAACGCTTGGAGCCTGCGAAGCGCTTTGTCCCAGCCTGTGCACCAGGACTTCCGCAGTCTAGAGCTCCATGGTTCCCACTGACAGCGTCAGCTCAGCGCCTCCCGGGTCGCCTGTCAGGTCCTGGTGTCCTCCTGACTACGGTGTTTGCTGTGGTGCTGTAGGCTATTTGGTTCTCTACCCGTGTAGGTGTCACTGAGGCAGATCCTTTTAAAGGAAAAGGCAGAAGCGGGAAGCCATGATTATTCCCCCTTCCTCATAGAAGGTCAAGATCATAAAAACTTAGCAATCGTGATTATCTGTCTTTGTTTTGTCTTCACATCAGGCTGCATTTTAGGGAAGAGAACTTTATCCGAGACTTGTCTTTGAGCACCGTCTTTCACTGTATTGGCAGCGACTGTCAACGCAGCTTGTCAGGGTGTGTGAACTTTCTGGACTTTAAAAGCGTTTGTGTCCACACTCCAGCATGTTCACACCAGAGCAACCTTAAAATCCTTCGTTCTTTTTATAACAAAAATTCACAAACTGTGCTGCAAGGCATTTTTCTAGGACCTCGAGGCACGCTCCTTTTAGGGATTGGGGATCTCGATGAAGCGCTCAAAGAAACTTGCAGACACTGAAACTGGGCATGTTATTCAAGCTCGGAAAACTGCACACACAGCTTTGTGTAGCTCCTGATGTACATTACTGTCAGAAACAACATAAGTGAAAAATGAGATTGACACAGCCTACAACTTTAATGCTCAAAGATACAAAATCTGATGAAATTTGTATGTGAAGACTTTTCACAGGGCATTGAGATATGATAAAAAAATACCAGCACGCAAAGGTGAAGCAAAGGCCATAGTGACTACACATGACATGCTAGCAGGGTCATATAGCCCTGGGGTACAGCACTATTTGTTCAAATTTTCAGTTAAAAAAAAGAGTGACATTGGAAGACAATTGTACAGCTAAGGAAAGTGACTTAGAATTATTTTCATGCTTGACTCGTTATGGAGTATTTTTCTCATTAATCCTCAGCTACCTCAGGACCTGGCATCTATAACGGTAAACCCTCTTAAACCCTGGCAATTTCCCACATTAAACCTCTTGGTGTGAGAATCTTATATACTTTCTTTACCCACTTAATGTTTTATTAAAGCATTTTTGATAGTCTAGGATCTCTGTGCCCACCAAGTACATTATGCTTTAGCAATACAGGAGCCTTAAAAGCTACAAGACTGTTACATGGCCTGAGGCTATGATTGTGTGACTGTAATAAAGGCTGTCTATGGTCTCTGTTTATAGTGCTATTGGTTACTTTGGCTGAGAGGCAATAGTCAAGATGGGTAGGAGTATAAAAATGCACACATTAGCTCTCCCCTGAAGCTATAAGGTTCAGTCTCAACAATGTCTTCTTCATATTCATTTATTTTCATTTTAATCAGCTTCTGTAAAAGTGACTTATGATTAAAAATATGTAACTATGTTACAAAACTAATGCCTTTGTCAGTTAGCCTTATGACAATTCTATGCTATGGCTTCAAAGAGTCTTTCTGCACATGCTGAAGTATTAACAGATGAAGTAATATGTTTTAGCTTGCCTCAAAATAATCCTGGAGGCAGAGGGATTGAAGGGGTTTAGTGAATGTGAATATGCAAGATTTATTGTGTGCTGTGGAAAATTGTCAGAGCTGTAGTGGGTACTTGGTGAAAGGTGTGGGCGAAGGGTAATTAATTATACTGTGCTCTCTGCTATAGAGGGTTCCAACATTCGGAGTTTAACCCAAACTCACTACTAAATCCAGAATTACAATGAATGGGACTAGGGGGAGGATTCGGTCAGTAAAGGGCCTGCCTACCTTGGAAGCATGAGCACCTGAATTCAATTCCCAGCACCCACTTAAAACTGTTGGTCTGGCGGCAGAAGCTTGGGCCAATCAGTTTGGCTAACCAGCCAATCTAGTTAATTAGCCAGTCTAGCTAACCAGCCAGTCTAGCCTAATCCAGTCAGTCTAGCTAACCAGTCTGGCTAACCAGCCAGTCTAGCCTAATCAGTGAGTTTCAAACTAATCAGAGAACCTGTTCCAGCGGAGGTGGGCAGCCTCCCCACAGATGTCAATCGAACTTTTCTCCAGGCAAGAGTACACCTGCATGCACCCACCCTTATAAGATAAAATATAAACACAGAGAGAATTGGGTTTGGATCTTATGCTTCTCAAGGATTTACTGAAATTCTCTGTGGTTTGAAATTTATCTTCTCATTTGAAAAATGAGGGCTGTCCTAAGCAGCTAGGCAAGTGATTGCATTTAGTATCATGCAGGTTGTTAATCATTTGCCTTTAAAGATCTAATTAATAGTATTATCGTTAACACATAATGTGTTTTTGTTTTCATTGAGTTATACATTTTTTCCTGCTCCCCTCCCTTCCACAATTTGTTTTAAGCTGTTCTTTGGATTTGGGATAAATCTTTAATTTTTCTAAATTTCAATGCAGTGTCCTAGACTTTTATAGACAGCATGAAAATTTTGTTTCCAGTGGTTATCTCCAACAGTTCTTTAGTATCCTCTACTTGAAAACTTTATGTAGCTGCTATCTATCCTCTTTTTGTTTTATTTGTTTTGTTTGGGTTTTTTGTTGTTTTTGCTTTGCTTTGTTTTTGAGACATGGTCTCTCTACATAGCCCTGGCCTTGAACTCTCAGAGATCTGCCTGCCTCTGCCTCTGGAGTGCTAGGATTAAAAGCATGCGCCACCATGCCTGACCTATTTCTTAAAAGAACAAAAAAGTTTTCAATAACTTGAATTTTAGGAAGAAAGCCTTTAATTGGGATTTCCTTACCAAGTTATGATTTAATATTTATCAGATGTGTAAATATATTTTAAGTTGTAAATAGATGACCTTACAAAATTACAACACACAGTAAATAAATCCCTCCCACATTTTATACAAACTACATGATTTTGATATACAAAGATTCTGTTTTTATTCCACTGACAATATACAACCAAGAGTATTTACAATGTCAAAAAAGGGAAAATAAAAACCACACACACAAAAACACGTATATAAACCACAATTTAACATTCTGCTACTGGCAGCCACTATAGTTTAGGAGGTAGCTTTAATTAAACAAAATGAACAGAAGCCACATTTCCCAACCTGTGTTCTAAAAATAATTTACATAAGATAAAAATTCATCATATGCACAGTATATACAGTTTAATCATCAAACTGCAATCTAGCTTAAGTTTTCGTGTAACCAGGATAACTAACATGGCAGTGGGTTTGCTACTGACTTAACACAGTGTTAAGTCTCCTTATCAGAAGCCTACAGGTAAGAATCAAATCAATTAAAAGAATTTAAAGACATAGGACAAGCTTTGATCTCCCCACTCTTAACGTGTGTTCTTGTTTAACCAAAGCATCTGAGCTACAAGGTGGGCTTAAAAAAAAGATTACTGGATGGAAAAAATGTATGGAAATTTTCATGTAACACCACAGGAGACTCTAGCTCACTACAAAATAAATGTAAGTGCTTTGTGTCATGATTACTACCAATTTCTTCCAACTAAATAAAATTACCCAAATTTACTTCCTGTATAATCCAAACTACAGATAACATGTCAACAAAACTGGAAATGTCAGAGCAGCCAGTGGCATTAGGAAGTATCTATTAATGGGAACATTACATGGAGCCATCAAACCCCTTGGATACTATTAAAATCTCAGTATTACTTAGTAGTTCGTCATCTCTACTAGGGCCACATAGCAATTTGCCTTTTGTTTTGTCCTAGTACTGTGATTGTAAAACACTGAGGGGGGAAAAATCACTGATTTCAACAAAGTAATATATAATAAACAAAAATAAATGTTCTGCTATTTTTAAAAAAAATAACAGCTGTTAATATTGTCTTTAAAACATCTCCAGGTTTTAGATTTATAAATCATTTGAACAAAACCTTTGATTTATGGACACAGAAAATACATGAGGGTAATGCCTGTTGGAACTCTCATAGCTCTAGCTGGGAGACAATCCCTTTTTTGGCCCTGAAGTAAGTCGTCCTGAGATTAATGATGAAGCATTAGGTAAAATTACCAAGACTTTTTCTCAGTTTTATAAATTCACATTTTGAATTAAAAAATATTAACAGCTGTCCTTTATCGTGTGCTTAATTCAGAAACAGGTTGAACTTTGCACCTGATGAATCAGAAAAAAACCTAATTTTATATTGCTATGCCATATATCAAATCATTTTAAAGTTGTATTTATTTCAAATAGACCACACATCGCCGGGGCATGGCAATTCTTTTTCCAACAATATATAATGTAGGCACCCATTCTTCACAAGTGTCTGGTTTGAGAAATAAACTGCCACCGTCCTTCCTCCTCTTCTGAGTGACTCCAGGCAGTGATTACAGAAGTGCTTCCCAGATGAAAGGTCAAAAGACAGACAGCTCTCTGCTGCGAGCGCTGCGATTTGGTTGACAGGGGAAATGGTCAGACACAGTAGTAGTTCAGTCTCTGACTCTGGGTAGGTTATAAGCGTAGCGCACCAGAGGGAAGCCACGACTCTGGTAGAAGCAGGCTCGTCCACAGGCCTGCACCTGGTCAGAACTGTCGGAGACAAAGGAATCCTCTTCATCCGCATAGTCAGAGTGGGCTGACTGTGTACCGCAGTCAGACCAATAGCCCTCTGGTCTTTGGCAAGAGGCCACTGTTAACACAGGACAACTGTGTGATTTTATTAAGTGTTTGCAGGATACTGGTTTTGTCAAGAGAAATGACTCACAGCAGTCGCACACGGTCAGGTTGCCCTGCAAGTGGGAATACATGCCACAGTCATAGTAGAAATCCTGTTCCCCACAGCCACCTTGGCTGCTGATGGAAACCGAAACAGATCCGTGTTTCCTGGTCACGCGCCGTTTCAGTAGCTTCCAGTCTTCTTTAAACTTTGGGTTGAAGAAAACATAGAGGACTGGATTCAGGCAAGCAGGCAACGGGAAGAATATGAGTGTAACAGACTTCATTATTTCGGGGCTGATAGAGATTGCCGTGATCAATGGTGCAAACGAGAAAAATGCAACAGGGCAGAAAAAGATGCAGTTGGTGAAGATCAGCCAAGCCACGTGCTTAATCATGCTAGACTGTGAGTTTTCCGACAGGTCTTCCTTCTCCAAGTTGCAATACAGTTTCGTGTAGATGATGGCCATTAATAAAAATGCTAGTGAGTTTAACAGCACTAAGGTCACAGTAAATCCTAAGGATGATGTTTCCCCGGTAGGGAACGGCAAGCACAAGGGAGATGCAGAATACTCCCCTCTGTGGAAAAGGGGGAAGCAGCCTGCTACAGCAGCACCGAGCAAAGCTAAGAGGGCGGCAACCCGAAAGTGTTTAAGATGACTGCTTTTCCCGTTTTTCATTATTTCCTTTGCAGATAAACTCCTCTCCACGGCTGCCAGCGTTAATAGGAACACGGCGCTCTCTGAGGAGAAGACCGCCAGAGACCCAGCCACCTTGCAGCCACTGCCGGTCTCCCACCAAATGCCAAATTCGGCAAATCGGCCCCAGGACACAGCATCAAGAAAAGTAAGGATGCCAGTATAGATGCCCATGAGTAAGTTGGACACAGAAATCAAGCCTATGAAGAGTGTGGAGGCAGGCAGTGACGAGCAGGACGCAAACACAGTTACAATGACCAGCGTGTTGAAAAGCAAGGCAACCAGGAAAATGAACCACACTGTAAGGCGGATCATCCAGCTCCCCAGGAGATATTCACAGGGCTTGAAAGCACCTATAAATGAGAAAGAAAGGATACAATGAAAGACAGTTGGAGAACACTGTGGATCACATGGTCTGGCTTAGCAATTAAATCCGGAATAAGCCTGCCACCTGCAAAGTCAAAGAGTACCACTTCTAAGATATTATAGTCACAGACTAGCTCATTTAAAAAAATAAGCTGCCCTTAATTTTTGAAACTAAATATCTGGTAAAGTCACATGGAGATAATCAAAAGAAAATTTTACTCTATGTAAAATTAATGTACATAGCACAATGTCCAGCAAATATAAGGTACTTGGTCCAAATACTGAAATCTGTGTAATCAGAGGGCTTATATCTTGCTGTCCTTCCTCTTAGACTGTACAGAATTCATCCTATCCCTTGTGGACCATAATGCCTGTTTCATAGAATGTGCAGATTACACAGAAGCAGGCTGAATAGACTTAATCAGCTGCCGGGTGTACTGTCAACTTCAGTAAATGCTAGCTTCCTCTTTTGCTGGTCTCTACATACTTTATAACCACATATGTATGCACACATATTTTGCTAACACATTTCGACCTAGTTTTCATGGCTTTCAAAGGCAACCTGGAGAGGAAGATTAAGTTAGGTACAGTTAACCTGATCTTCAAAGAAACTGACATTTGACGAAGGCTACTCACTAAGCTAGTATAGCTAAGATTAAATCACACAGATATTAACTATTTATAACCTAAGCTTGGTATAAAAACAGACTGGGTTTCAATGAATACTCATTTAGTAGCTGAGCTGTTTGTCCCTTTTTTCCCTTAGCCCTAGCTGTTCTGGAATTTGCTGTATAGACTAAGCTAACCTTGAGCTCACAGAGCAGCCTGCTTCTGCCTCCCAAATGCGGGAATTACAGGGATAAGCCATCATTCTGGATGAACTATTTATCTTAGTTGTTAATTTTCATATGCTAGTTATAGCACAAATAATGAGTGTTTTGTTTAAAAATTCAAAATAAAAAACTTGACTATGAAGCTGAGCAAAACTATACACCGTAGCTGGTTAAAGGTGTATTTTATTTTCCTGAACAGTCATAGGAATTTATACATCCAACAAAGTATCTTATTTTTAAACAATATATTTAAAAAAATTACATGTGCATTTATTTATCTTGCATCTAGAGTGTATGTATGACATGGTGCATGCTTGGAGGTAAGAGGACAATTGCTAGCCTTGATTCTGTCCTTCCACCATGTATATCCTGCTGATTGAACTCAGGTCGTCAGACTTAGTTAGCAGTAAGTCCCCTTACTCCTGAGCCATTTAATCATCCCCATCTTAATCATATAAAGTCAGTTCTACACAATTTTTGATTTCCATATAACAAAAGCTTTTGAAATTGTGTTGTACTATGCTTAGGAAGTTCTACAAGAGAGTGCTTTTTTTTGCCTTTATTTCCAAATAAAGAACTCAGACCTCTGTAAAAATAAGAGCAGATCTGGGCAAGATGGAGCACCTTTAGTCAGCAGAGTAAGGTGATTTCCAAGTTTGTGGCCAACTTGGTCTACACAGTGAGTTCCAGGCAACCAGAGATATATAGTGAAACCCTGTCTCAAACAAAACAAAATAACAAACAGGAAAAAAACAACCACCACCAACAACAACAACACAAGCCAGAAGAGAGTTCTTCTGGCAAGAACACCACCCTTTGGGAACTGTTTCTCAGCCGGGTGGGGCTACTTTCCTAACAATTGGACTCTGTCTTTGGAAGCCTACTGCTTCCTTCAGAAAGCATCTGATTTCACAGAAGGATTTGGAGTTTATTGCAAACTGCTTCTGTCTTAGGGTATCTGTCAGAATCTCTGTTACTATAGCTCAGGTAAGGAGAAGTCCATCTTTTTTGGTATATTAGGCAGAATATGCAACATAATCGCAACCAAATAAATGGCAGCAGTTTGGTAACTTTCGCAGAACTAATAAGATCAAGGAAGTAAGTCAGAAAGAAAGGCAAATTTGCATTTAAAAAATTAAGACAGACTGTGGTGATGACGCAAGCCTTTTATCCCAGCACTTGGTAGGCAGAGGCAGGTGGATCTCCATGAGTTTGATGCCAGCCTGGTCTACAGTGTGAGTTCCAGGGCATCCAGGATTGCTACACAGTGAAACCCTGTCTCTAAAAACAAAGAAAGAAAGAAAAAGAAAGAAGGAAGGAAGGAAGGAAGGAGGAGAAGGAAGGAAGGAAGGAAGGAAGGAAGGAAAGAAAGAAAGAAATGAAGGAGCAAGGGAGCTAGCTCCTCTGGTAGAGTGCCTGCAGCACAAGAACATGGAGTGGGATCTGTATCCTCATAAAAAGCCTGGTATAGATGCCCATGTCTGTTACTCCCACACTGGAGGAGGTGGCGGTAGACAGGTGGATCCTTCCAGCTCAGTGGCCAGTTGGTCAAGCCAAATCAATGTATTCCAGTAAAAGATCCTGACTCAAAAAATATGGTGGGGTAAATCACACATATACATACCTTGAGCACATCCTTGCTGAACCCGAAGTGACTTTCTGAACTAGTTAGGCTAGTTAGAGCATTAGGCTGAGTTATAAAGAGGGCTTTTATCAGGTCAATTAACCACTCCTCTACCCACAGAAATCACATCCTTCCCCAGACATTTAGGTCTATCTATCCATGTTACTTAAAGTGAGAAATGACAGCCACATAGGTTGGACACTACCTGTTGAAGGTGTACAGTGGATAATTATCTGGCTATGTTCTTCATTTTCAGCAGTGCTGGTGACATTTGCTGCATCAGCGGCACCTGAATAGAAAACAAAGTACATTCAACTCAAATGATACACAGTTCAACAGGAACCAACTTCCTGACAATTTTCTCTGGTGTCACTAGTGCAAGATCAGCTTATAGAAGGCTTGATAGCATTAAAGATGCTGGTAAAAGTATTGGGGAGAGGGAGCCAGGGGGAATGAGGAGGGCATTAGGGTTGGATATCTACAAGATACATTATATACACGTATAAAATTGTCAGAGAATACATAAAATATTCTTTTTTATGAAGGTAACACAGTAAATGCCACTTTCCTCACAGATTTCATTTTGATCCTTTTCAAACTGATTATAACACAAGACAGGTTGATTAATGCCTTAGGGAGTTCTCTGTTTCTCAGAGTGGACACACTTGCCTTTCTCCTTTGTCACACTGTGGTCTTGGAGGCTGTTATCTTCTGTGTTTAAATTTGCATAAGAGTCACACCCCCAAAATGCACAACACTGATAAGCATAGGGTACTGATAGAGACCTGGGAAAAGAATCATAAAACACACACTGAATTCCAGATTCGCAGACAGGACTTAGTCCTGCAAAAAACGCTGAGCCCAGCCAAGGCACCAGACACACCTGGCACATGCCTTTAGTTGGCTATGTACCCTCCCCAGACCAGTTTCCTCATCTGTGTAAAGAGTTCTGGTAAACCTCAAGAACACAGCTGAGAGGTCCCCCTTTTATGAGTTGTTTCTTAATATTCGGATGCAAATCAAGCCATAAGCTAAAATTTCACAGCCATGCAGCAATTTAAATATCTCAGTGATCCTTTTATACATGTCTGAACCATGCCCAGTGTGTCATAGGAAATGAATAGTTTATTTAAAATCAATACCCCGGGTAATCTGTTACTTTACTCATATAAATGAAGTGAACGTATTCTCTGTTTGTACAAGAATATGCTCAAGCCCTTTGTCTGCTGTGTCTAAGGAGCCCAAAAATGTGCAGTCTCTAGGACAGGTGATGGCCCTGTGCCAGTTTTCCTGTCAGGTTGCACATAGGAAATTTCAGTATCTTGTTGCTGATGACAAGTCCATTTAAAAAGAAAAAAATCTGACAAACATTATTCTGAGAGTATCCAGAGCTTAATTCATGCTCTTGACAACGATGGGACAGTCATGTTCTATTTTCACCAAATTTGCAAGGTTAGAGGTAGTAGAGGTAGAAAATACTCCTAAATTACAACCTACCAGAAAAATCTGGAAACCACAGGGGGAGAAAAAAATAAGAGGCTCAGTAATTTGGGGCCTACCATAACTAAGAGAAGGAAGAGTGGGCACAAACAAACACACCTGAGATTAGCAAAGTCTCTGGCTGCCAGGGCACCTTTCAGCTTGAAGTTGCCCACAAGTTTTAGCTGATTGAGCCCATTCAGGCCTTCGGTAGAAAGCGAAGTTAATTCATTGAAACTTACATCCCTGAAATATGAAAGATACTTCACGTTAACCCTCCAAGACACAAGTCACATGCAAACTTCTCCATCAGGTTGCCAAGACAGCTCAGCTGATGGGGCGCTGTGAAGCTTGGCAACCTGAGTTCAATCTCCCAGATCCACAGTAGGAAAGAACCCAATCCCAAAGTCGCCTTTTAACCTCCACATGCACATTGTGACACGCACACATGTGCACATGCGCACAGAGCACACATAAAAATAATAAAAGAAAAATCTGTGCATATATATTAACATTGTAAATATATATTTATGATATATAATTTTATCTTACTTAGGTATAATACTAGAAAACTATTAGTTATATTTTAGATAACTAAAATGAAGCTTAGATGTGTTAAAAAGGTAGATCTAGCATAGGTCTTGACATTTAAGAAGCTGTGAGTATACCATCACAGCTTAGCATTCAGATAGTGAAAGAACTAAATAAATATTTGACCTGACCACAGGTTTGGTAGGCCGTTCACTCCTCATGATAGTACTGCACAGGCTATTCATTTACTCACAGGTTAGTAATTGTCCCAAGCTTTGCGAAAGCTCTGCTGTGAATTTCACTGATTAGGTTTCTGCTCAGATCTCTGCAATGAAGAGCAACATGTTAATTATTTCAAATAAACGCTCCAAACTCCAGGCAGTTACTCAGACTACACTTTATAACCTGAGGCAGCAAGACAGTATCCCTTAACCAGATCTTCTATCTTGCCTAACAACCTTTTGTAAATGTTTACAGTCTCTTTCACAACAGTCTTCTTAGAATGTGTTCCCTGTCACATTAATTGTACCTGGCATCGCTCTCGAACCAGTTGTGAATTTTCTCACTTTATCATCCTGGTACCAGTTCCAAAACAGTGTGATATGATATCACCTTTGATACTATTGACCAGGCAGGAAAAGTCCAAGTCCTGACAAAGCTTTAAAAAGAAAATAATAAATGGGTTTCATATTGTTTGCCTTCCCAAGGCCTAGTTATGAGGCCGCAAGAGAAGACTAATAATCAATAAGCAAACAAGAGCACTCAAAAGAGCTTCTGATATCATTCTTTCCCAAAGCAGGAAATAAAACTCCTATCAGTGTTAGAGCTAGCCCTGCTTTACAGGACACACCCTGAAAACTTCTGATACCACAGCACTAACAAGCCAGGGAAATAGTGCCACATTTAAATCGGACCTTAACATTAATTGAAAGACTGAATAAGTGTGTAACACATGTCCTGCATAACAGAAACCCATGAAAAGACCAGCTTTCAGGTGTCATCTACCAGTGCTCTAAAAGTGATGGCAGATAGGAGCTGGTCCTGTACCTTGAAAAATGAACTCAATACTGTGTGTAAAAGGTGGATACAATGCCACCAAGCCACAACTCCAGCCTGTTTTTTTCTTAAAGGAAACCCACTAGAAAAGCAGATTCAATACATGTAATTTCTCCTTAGTGCCAATTTTTAAAATCTTTTCTGTATTTAAAAACTGTGCAGGGGGCTGGAGAGATGGCTCAGAGGTTAAGAGCATTGCCTGCTCTTCTAAA